>JBAJNP010005970.1:0-27122 GCA_036877545.1 Yasuhikotakia modesta
GTGTGATTATATATATATATACACATGCATGTGTGTGTGTGTGTGATTTTATATATATATATATACACATGGAGAGTTCTGGCTGGGAAATGACCACATCCATGCCATCTCCAGCCAGGGAGAATATTCCCTTCGGATTGATTTGTAAGATTTGAATGGCACACACACACACACACACACACACACACACACATGCTTACGACAACAACTAATGAGCTTAGATTCACCTGTCAAAACCTACAGTGTTGTAGGAAAAGCTCTTCAGTATGGAGTCATGCTGACCTGGGTGAAGTGTATGCGCAGCGCCGAGGAGCGAGTTGGAGCGGATGATGTTGATCTTGCAGCCAGGATTGCGTCGCACACGATTCACCGTCATTGTTAGGTTGCGGATCTGAGCCTGCATGTCCAAGATGAGAGACCCGTGGATCTGCAGCAACGCGTTGGATTCTTCATAGATCCGCTGCAGCGTCTGGAAGCGATGCTCCGAAGACGAGTTTGTGCCACGTCTCTCCTCACTCTGTTGCACAGCCAAGCAAAACGTAGCATTGATTCATATCAGATATTAATAAAGCATTTGGTTTGTGAGGACAGTCCATCTGTCGTTTACAAACAAGTACACATAGAAAATAAAGTGTGATTATAGGGGAACTATAGGGGATATGAAAATGACCCAACAAAAGTTTCCCCTTTTCCCATTTAGTTCAGCTGTTGTCAATGAACTCATTAATACCTTGTTTGGTTTATAGTCCTCATGGTTTTTGGTTCCTTTGCCCTGCCTCAAGAAAATATGACGATGTGTTTTTGTAAGCTTGTTTGTAAGATATTTATTTATACACTATGAGGTTTCGGTCATGATGACCTGAAGTATGTAAGATCTAAATGTACTTTGATGATCTTAAAGAAACTGGAATGTACTTCATTGAAGTACATATTCCCCATAATACAAGAATATTAAAAAATGATTATTTTTACATTTATGGGAATGATGCAGGAAAATCTCATCTGCCTTGTTTGTGTTTTTGTGTCAGGGTTGGAGTGACTGTTGACAATAAAACAGTCCCTGTTTTACAGGTTGTAGTGAGATCTTTGTTACATGGGGTCGGGGCTCATATACTGCACAACTATATTGTTGGCCCTTGCTCACTGCTGATCATGTGGCCATTGAACAGATTCCAGCTCTAATCCAGTAACTGATCAGGGTTAATGAGGTATTAGTACAGATCCAGTGCACTACTGTAAGTCTACACTTCTGTTAGTAGCCTATTAAGTGCACTACAATCAGGTTCTGTGTGACTGTAGTGCACAGAGGTGTAGTATGTGTTACAAAGATAACAAATCTTGCTTGCAAAAACTCATTATCATGTATGCATTAATACAAATTCCTAAGGAAAATTACTAAGGAATTCCACACAACATTAAATATTCAGATCTTACCTGCAACTCCAGGGCTTTGATGCGATGCCTGTGGTTCCTTAGCTCCTCTTGAAGCTCTGAGATGGTTTCTTTCAGGTCCTGCATTTGCTGCTTGCGTTCTTCATTCTCATGCAGCCAGTATGATACCTCATCTGTACATCTAAACATGTCGGGACATCTCTGCTCCTCCAGCTGTGGCAATGTGGCCATTAAGCGACACTGTCCGTTTGGCATCACCTCATTGCTATATTCCCCACACTGCATTAGCCCACTGCTAACCCGATGTGTGTTGCTCTCAGTTGTGTCTGTTTTGTGAGGAACTGCACTTAACTGGGACTCCTCAACAGGCTTGACAACAGGAAACTGGACCCAGACTGCAGAGAATAACAAACAATACAGCAGAGATGACTTCATTCTGCTGTAGATTAAAGTTCTCCACACAGAGAAAGGACTAGAGAGCGAAATCCAGTATAATCCGGAATTAGTTTCTGAAACCTGTTTGGGTCTTCCTGATAAAGCTTATTTGCTCATGGTTTAATACTGTCTCCAGACTTTTTCAGAGCAGATTGGAAGTAATTGAGATGGAGGAAGCTGATTGGTCGGGCATTAGCCAGAACTCCTCAACAGACTGCCAAGCAGCATTCTGCGTAAATAATAGAATTGATATCAAGTTCAAAGGTTAAATGTTTTGCAAATGCTACTGCTACTCATAATAAAACATTAAATAATAAAAAAAATGTTCTGTGACTGTACATATATGATTATACAATCTAATTATAATTCCTTGACTTTAAATGAATTATATAAAATATACATGTGCTGTGCTTGTTTACAATGCAGTAAATGCAGCCCAGAAACCTTTTAAAACTTGTTTAACTAGTAAACTATTTTCCTTTAGGTTTGTGTTAGAATTTTCTTAATTCCAACATAATATACAGAACAGTAGCAGTATGTTTTATATACAAACACACTTTAAACATAAGCAAACAATGTTTTACCTATTGAAACTAAAAGTATTGTGTTGAAATGGCAACCAATTAAAAGCAATTGAAGGAAAGGCAAATAAACGTGATAAGCAAGGGTTACCTTTCAGCAGACAAACATATACATCTTCATTAGTTTCTGCCTCTCTTTCTCTCTTACAGTTTCTATGTGAGAAACGCTTCACTATGAGACAGCGTTACTATGGACCGACAAACATCCTCTAAATCTTCTAATAGGATTCCTGCTGCTAACACTGAGCAATGCCTGTGAAATATACACACCCTGTTCAATACATGCCAGGGCTGTGATAAACACTTGCCAGTTAAAGTGCTTTTTTCATTAAACATTTGACCAATATAATTGATGACTCTTCATGCACTCACTTATTTGGCAAATACGGGTCACCCATTACATACAGTAGTTTATATGACATCATATTTCATCTCAATGATAGTCAATATAAAAATATGTTTGATATAATACAATATGAATAAAACATCATTGTGTAACTTTATCATCCATAGTGTAAAAATATAATTCATTCATATTTATGTGAAAAGTGAAAGTAGTTTTTTTCAGACAACCCAGTTTTCCATTTAGTCCAAGTCAGTCCATCTGTAGCTTTCTGAAGGGCTCAGTAAAACAAAGCCACCAGTACCATGAGCATAAAAGCCAGCAAGGACAGAGGTCCAATATAATGATGTGGCCCTAATGGAAAATGCCCCTTGACATTGTTTGGCCTCAAGCAAGTTACCAAAGTGAAACGTTTTCACTCTGAAATCACGTGTAACTGAAACACAAGACACAATCTTTGACATTTGTAAATAATGCATGTAGGATTTTAATGTAGTTCACTGTAACTCATTATTTTATATAACATGATTTACAAACAATACATCTGTATCCCATTTTAAGTTATAAAAATTTTAAGATTTTAAGTTTAAAATCATAATTTTATGTTTTGTAATTTTCTGAGTTAAAGGCTTCCTTTTTTCCACTTGAACATAAAAACATAAAACATGATTATATTTGTATTGTATTGAATTGTATTGTATTAATTTATTAAATTTTAGCACCAAAACTGTGATTGCCTCCTATTCATATGGCATATCCATGTTCTAATCCCTCACCTTCCCAATTCATTTCTTAAGGCGATTAACACCTGTGTGTCAACCACAAGCACAGCACATGCCCAGTGATTAATTTGTTGTGAATTTTACCCTTTTCTCAGAAACTGTGTAAACCAACCCGCATGCCCTTCAACACAATGGAAATCAACATCAACTGACAAGCCCATGAAGATCCAGCACTAATCTTGTGCTCATTCACGAGAGCTATTTCCATGTTTACTGTCAATCTTCTGTTCCTCATCTACAGGACAGATGATGCTCCGGGTTTTCCTCACGAATTCACTTATTTAAAAGTGCCAAATGAACTATCCTAGAGTTTGGTGGCCTTGAGGAATTGACGCACAGGTAGCTTATAAAAGACGACCGGTGAAAGGTTTCAGACATCAGAGACGGGCAAACGCACACATACACAGAGAAGACGCTGAAACGGGAACATTCATAGACTGAATTCTCTCAACAGGTGAGTAACAACAAACTTCATTTGAAGTTTATTTCTGATGCTGTTTGTCTCAACATGCAGTATGTTAGATTTTACCAAGAGGAAATATTTTAATATGTTTATTTTATTGTAGTTATTCTATTGTTTTAAGAATTTACCTTTTCTTTCCCTCAGTTGTATAGTCCAAATTTATTGATTTAACGTGTGTAAATGCATCTAATGTGAATTAATGTGAACGAGTGTGAAGTGTATTTGGCATTAACCTTGTTGTGCTGGTGTGTTTGTTCAGATATGGTCAGGGGAGTGAGGATGCTGTGTCCTGCCTGGCTCTTGGCTTTAGCTGTGCTGTGTGCTTCTGTCAGAGCTCAGTGCTGGGAAAACGCACACTGCAGGGACCTCAGCACTGAGGAGAACATACTGGTGAGTTGTAATACATCTGTGAATACTTCTCATTGTCGCTGCTTGCTAATATACTCTTATGTTAGTTATCATTCATGTTTATAGCAGGTACAATGCAGGACAAAGGATTTATATTTAGGTTTGTTTGTTCTGGTCTCTAATTGTTAGTCCTTCATGACCAGTTTACATCAAATATCATTGCTACTACAGTTTGTGCTACAGCAACCATTGCATTTATAGTATTACAGGTCCACGTTTTCACATTTTCTTCTTCTATTGCTAAGAACTGCATCCAGCTCTGCAGGGCTGATCTTACCGATGAAAGTCCCATCTACCCTGGGGAAAGCCATTTGCAGCCTCCCTCCGAGATGGAGCAAAATGAGATCCTTCCACCGCTGTCCACCATCTCCCTCACTCCCATCACGGAGCAAATGGCCCCGGAGTCCAGCCCCCGGAATGAGCACAAGCGCTCCTACTCCATGGAGCACTTCCGTTGGGGAAAGCCAGTGGGACGCAAACGTCGGCCCATTAAAGTCTACACCAACGGCGTGGAAGAGGAATCCGCAGAGATTATACCGGCCGAGATGAGGCGTGAGCTGGCCCCCAATGAGCTTGACTACCCCCTGGAGGAAAACACCTCAAATCCACAGGAAAAGAAGGACGGGTCCTACAAAATGAAGCATTTCCGCTGGAGCGTCCCACCCGCCAGCAAGCGCTACGGGGGCTTCATGAAATCATGGGATGAACGCAGTCAGAAACCACTTCTCACGCTCTTCAAAAACGTCATCAACAAAGACCACCAGAAGAAAGACCAGTGAGGTGGAGTTAAAAGGGTTTGGGTGGAAAGAGATTGTAGAAAGTGGATTTTAATAGATACATGATACACTTCTTCCCAGTAAACTTTTAAATGAGAAGGTGGCTTATTATAAAGAGTACAAGAAAATGAGCGGGGTGGTGTCAAGTAACGATAGCACTTAATTCATCAGCTTTAGATTATTCATATTGTAGTCAACAATAAATCCTGAATACTGTACATAGAAATGCTGTGCTAATTAAATACTGGTTAGAAGCTGCAGAACAGCATTTTTATCTTATTTATTGAAATGTACTATACTGTAAATTGAGAATGTGATACATAAAAAGATGTTTCAAGCAGAAAAGAACAAACTGGTTCATTTCCAAGAAACCAAACCAACCAATGTGCCGTTGCCAATTAAGCTTAAAACACGGGGCAAACTTTCAATTTCATAAAATTGGTCTTTAATTGACATTCTAGTCACACCACATATGTACATCACTTAAGATTTAGTTCGTTCAGTCAAACATTCACAGAACACAGTTCTGAAGTCATCAGTTTGCAGTGACAGTATCCCAACATATAACATTTAATCAACTGACATGTGATAATTATTAATTACAATCCACAGTGTTGTAATGCTGTCAGTAGTGACTTAACAAAAGTGTCATGAAAAATGGTAAAATCACAGACAGAACACCTAGCGCATGCAGAGACGTATGACACAGACAGATTTTTGAGAGGAAATTCTGACGTTTGATAATTAATTTCATACATGCAGTTTTATTTTAATGACCTCATATGAAAGCCATCTAGAATATTCCACCACAGCCAACTAAGACAATTTAATTTTTCTTTATACTTGATTTTAAAGTCAGTTTTTATAAATAGTAAATTAATTTCAGCAGGAAATAAATGACAAAATTGAACATATATAACATACAAGCAACGTACAAACAAGAACACAGATGAATTGTCACAGACCATTAAGTGCATTTTATAGCATACGCCACATTTGCACATTGACCTTTAAAGTGCTGCGATTAAATAAGACATAATAATAAAATAACGATAAAAATCAAGGTGTACACGACAATATTTACAAATGTACAGAAATAGGAAGAAACGTATAGGCAACAAATGAAACAATGAAACTTGTGGAAAAATGATTAAAGACAGAGTTACTGGCCCTTAATGACCCTGAAAGAATTGGATTATTACCAGTCTAAACGGAAAACAGTTATTAATTCATAACCAAATACATTTTAAGAACTGATGTACTTTGCTAACACACAACAGACTGGAATTTATGTTCTAGCACACAATGTGCAAAGGTTACCGCAGTCATTCTGTGCAAATTTGGAAACATAATATTAACTTTTATCTTCAGTTTTTACATTTAATTATCTCATCAATTATTGCTTTAAATACAAATGTTATTGCAGCATGTAAAGAATTATTTTAACATGCAAACAAAGTTTCTATGCAGATAAACTGTCCCCACAAATCTTTTAAATAATCAACGTTATGATAAACAAAGACTCTGAATACATGCCCAGAACATTCTTAACTCAAGATACAAAATTTAAGGCAGCTTTATTTCATTTGTACAAGAATCCACCCAACACTGGCTCTAAATAAGACTGTACATTCAGAAACTGTACTGTTACAGTACACAGTAATCTGGCCAATTCACTGATGAATACATCTGATTCACAGATATATTAACGCTTAGGTTAATCACACTATAAGTGCATCTTTAGCCCACATAGAGTAAATTCTCTTGGTTTTTTTAGTGGAATACCACCTGACAAAACGTACAGGACACACTTACACAGAGCTACACCTGGACATTATGAAGGATTGATGTAAGTTTGATGAAAACAGTGTTGTGTGTGACTCCAGTCTCCCTCAGTAGACACAGAGGTCTGGAAACTTCATTTCATAGACCGGCACAGAGCGAGTCCGGCCGTGTCCGTTCCCGACAGAGCCAGACGGACTCGGAGGAGGCCTGTTCAAAAGAGAGAGAGAATGAGAACTCTGGGAAAACTGCACGACTCTGGGAGCACAAAACTAGGAAAAGTATCATTTTGGATGTCAGCAGGGTGGCCTGGAACTGCCTAAATTCTGTATGTGTTATGTTGTACTTTTTTGTATTTACACAGGTGTGCAAACAGTAGGCAACCACACTACAGTACATACTGGGGAACAGCTAGTATAAACAATGGCTGTTTTATATTATTTACCTGATTGTGATTTCAAAGATTTGGTTGAGTTTACTCTGCAACAAGGAAGCCTGGAAAAAGATTTTGCCGTTACAATCTTGAAGAAAAAATTGGTCACAGTTTGTGTCTGATTTTAAATAAGCTTTACAAACAAACGTATGAGAGTACAAACAGAGAATTACATAGGAGACACTTAAAACTGTACAGTCAGTAGTTTGTGATGACATCACAGCATACAGACTCACTCTGGCACCGCAATGGGCTGCGATCTCCTCAAACGGAGCAGTCTGAAACCTCTCCACCACCTGCCTCCTGTGTTCTCTTTCCAGCTCCTCCATGTTCTCACTGTCTGCTGAACATACCAGCCATTAAACATAATGTTCATTTCTCCAGGTTCACACTGACAATCAATGCGAACAGCAAAGAATGAATTTCATTCTACAGGGAAACTTGTTTTTTTTCTCACTGTGTCCATGACTATGAACGCTTTGAATCCTGAATCATATATTAATATTATTTTACCACACAAAATAATTTAATTTTCTGTTGTACAGCTTTATTGCAGTTTTGTGGTAGTATTGTAAATAATGTTTTCAAAAATGTGATACAGATTTCAGTGAAATACGTACCTATGGCTTGTTTAAGAGTTTCAAATGTTATTTGCTCTGTTGTGGATCTCTGTAAAAAACAGATCAGGTCAGATTAACAGTGATAGATTCAGCAGTGATGAATGTGATGGAGCTGTTTGAGGTACAGAATGAGGTACAGATACACAAGGAGTGATGAAGATGAGGATGTGTTTATCTTGTACCAGCTCTTTCTCTGGACTGTGTCTTGACTCCATCTCTAACTGCAGAGATACAGTGTCTCCAATACTCTTCCTCTTAGACAACCTGTCCTCATCTGTGTTTAAACAAATCATGCTGTATTAAAATCATTTTTACAGCAAAACAAGAGGTAGGTCAGGCTGAGGGTCACACCTGAGATCTGAGGGATGTAGGGAGCAGCCAGTCTCTCTGTGTTGTACCCAGAGCCGCCCAGCATCTCTGCTATCTTACCCTGAGCAAACAGCACCTCGCCCTCAAACTTCTGCAGCTGCCCTGGAATCCTGAGAGAGAGAGAAAGAGAGAGAGAGAGAGGGTAAGAGAAAGAGAGAGAGACTAAAGCTGAATGGGTCATGAGTCTGAGGGCTTTCAGAACCACAATACATCACAGCCAAACAGAACCCAAATACCCAATAACTCAATTGTACAGTTGAGTACAGTTGTATATTCTCCATCATTAATGAGTGTTAATAAAATATGAGAAACTCTGTCAGAGTTACAGCAGTTTTAACTGACACATGGCACATGTAGGTAACAATAGGTAACAGCTATTGTTACTTACTTAGAAGTTTCAACCAGCACATCTTCCGGCAGTAAGAAAGGAAGCTGTTTCTGTCTTGATTCAATTACCTGTGAAAACAAGCAACACATTTACTCCCTCTGTTGTACTGTATCTGTACATTCTAAACACTGTTAACCAGCCTGAATAATTTCAATGCTGGTCCTTAACAATTTATTCTGGTTATAGAGATAGTCTCCTTTCATAGATTTTTTCTTCTGTCTCTGCTGGAAGTATGTTGACTATCGAGTGTACAGTCGTGTGATGTGATGAGGCCCGTGTGTCTGTCTGACCTCATGGACGTGTTGACAGAAGGTGGGCACAGTTGTCAGCTGGCTGATGAGGTTCAGATATGCAGCTGACAGGGCGTGGATGGCACAGCGGTTATAAACAGGAAGTGCTTCCTCAATCAATGCCAGATCCTGAGGAAGAGGAAACATTAGCTTAGCCATATAGTTAGTCTAATGGATGCTAACATACGCTTTACATTATGTAACAGGATATTGGTGATAAAGCATGTATTCATATTTCAGTATGGTGATTTAAAATGGTAGAGCGTTATGCAAATGAGATAAACCATAAAATGTTTAATTTTGCATTTAAATAATAACGCTAAAGTACATTTTCCTTATTTACCATACTAGCTTAACAAATTAGCTTAACAATTTAAATGGAAAATTAAAAAATGTTTATGATCTATGTTATCCCTGCATGATATTGAAACGTTACACAGAACTACAGAGTTACGCTAGGCTCACAATTAAAATTCTGTACATGGAGCAAAACGAAAACAGGACCCAGTAAAATATTTTATATTTCTTCCTCAGTTTATCCCTACAGTCATGCACATATCTGATCATATCAGGTGATGGGTGAGAGATGTACCTGTAGAGCCAAAGCCAGTCGAATCAGGTCCACCACCACCTCCTCATTGGCCAGCTCCACACACATCAAGCCCAGCAGCGTATAGAGAGACTCAAAGTGCCGCTGCTCACTGCTCTCCTCTTTGCAGGCCAGGTAAATGTGGCGATAAAGCCTCTGGCTGTGTTTCTTCATAAACAGGTTATCCTGCCTTGAGCATTTGTCTACTTTTAGCTTCAGTACTGAAATATCTGAAATAATTCTGTGGAAAATAAACACAGAGGACAGAAAAACCCTGTTAAATGTTTTCTCAACTTTAAAATTTAGAGAAAGAAATGTTTAACAATAACAACTACAACTAACAACTACGCTTTTTACACTTGGACAGCAACACTACAGTTACTGTCCAGCCATTAAACACAATGGCTAACTGTGCATAATTAAAGTTATGTGAAAAACCTACAAAATAATGCCTTGGGAGAATCACTACAGCACTAAATTAATAAAATGCCTTCAATTGTAAGAGCAAAATGGATATATAGTTTTCTGGATGGAGATAGTTCCATCTTTCATGGAAGGTCCACTGTAGATCGCTGTAGAGCACTTAGATGAACTCAAACCTGACAGGGGAGAATTTATGGCGGTTGTCATGGCGATCGATGATGCTGATGAGGATGTCGAGAACGAGTAGGCGGATCTCAGCATCCTCCATCAGAGTAAAGGACAACAGCGGCTCCAGGAATGACGTGGGCAGAGCCGTCAGAATGTTGGTGGACTGGAATCCTGCTGTTACCTGAAGGAGAAAGAAAGAACTAAAGAGCTGACATTCAGAAGCACACAAGACCCTCAGATGATTCGACCGCATCAGCACCGGTGGGCTTTATGAAGCAGCAGGGCTGTAATCGGCACGCGGCTCGACCACAACAAATACACTCACCTGCAGCAGAGATTTTAACAGCATAATCTGTATCATCCTGCTTCCCTCAATCCTACAAACAAAAACACACATTTGTTAACAAAATACAAGCATTAAATTCTTGCCACCAAAGCACTTATGTCTGAAATCTTAAGTCAAGGTGGTAAGGGGGTCTCACCCTGTGTTGGGAGACCCCAGGGCAGGATACATCCCTGGCACAGGAATTTTACCAATGATGAAGAGCATGACCTCTGAACGCTGGTAGGTGGGCAGCGTGTTGGCAAACGAGCCTTTAGACAGACAAATTATGTGTGAGGATAATAATGTAAGTCAGCTGTATGAATTATGCATAAACCCCTTCAGGGAGATACAAGGCTTCTCTCATGTTGGGCCTCTGATCACCCTGTGAGGGTGTTTTATTGTGTTGTGATAGTGACCAACTGACTGAACATTATATATGGAGATAAAAGCCAATGAACAAATGGACATTATGGATTGATCTGATATAAAATGATTATTTATCATAATACATGAGAAACGTGGATCATGCATAAGAGAGATATGAAACTAGCACCACTATGTGGGAGATTTGTTGTCTGTGTTTAATATTTTATTATACAACCATAGAAATACGTGTTCATTATAAAAAATGTTTCTGTAACTCAATCTGTAAGTATCGGATTAGCAATGCAAAAGTTGTGGGTTCGATTCCCAGGGAAAATGTGTATGTATAATATGAAATGTGCAACTTCAATGCACTACTTTGGATAACTAATACTGGTTAATATCTCATAATGGCACAATTGACCAATAACAAGCAAGTATTCAAGACAGCCAAGTGATAAACACAGATATCACACCAAAATGGGCATCATTTTTCAAATTACAAATGCCATTTCAAAATGCATGTTATGTTAAAGTTATGAAAAAACACAACTCATATGTAATTCATAACATTTACTGTCACTTACCGATAGTTTTAATGACGGCTTCTTGCAGCTGTCTTTCCTCATGAACTTTAATAACCTTGGACCCCATGTTTCCAAAAGAGTCATAGGAGCCAGTGAGCTCATAATCTACACTCAGTCTGAGCTGCTTCAGTAGAGTGTTAAACACCTCTAGTACTGTTGGCCCTGTGGAACAGTCCTACATGTTAATTCTTATAAATATATCCTTTAGCTCAGCTGTTCAAGCATAGCACTGAAAACATAGGGTTGATTCTCAGGGAATTCACATACACAGATGTATAAATTCAATACAATCTTTACAGTCTTTAATTAAATATATAGAGAAAAAATGTATAGGCCTATATGATTATTTTAAAAGTATATAAGGATTATGCAAAAGAAGTTACATCCTCTTGTTTGACGTATTAAGGACAAATTTGTCCATGTATATAGGCTTATAGCTTGTTCTGTCTGAAGAGATTGTGTCAGTGCTCCCTCTAGTGGACTGAAGGTGGTCAGATACCTATGGAGCCACTGGCCTCAATAACAGCCGCCTCTGCGATCACCTCCACTATCCCAGCACGCACCCTGGCTGAGTTTTTACTGTTGGCATCCAAGTGACCCAATAGCTGCTGAATCACCAGATGTGAATGCTGAGACTGACCAAGAGGAAAACGATATATTAGACTGAAGTCAAACCTCAAGGTTTCTTGCCTACTGCACACTGAATGGTCAAATCCTACAGTTGCAATATAACACAAGCAAACTTTACAACAGCTGTGAGTAACTACCTGTATAGAGTACATAATGATTTTGAAACAGCGCACTGCGAATCTTTTGCCCTCCCACAGTGAATGATTATCAAGGTGCCTGGAAACATACAAGACAATTAATGATTAACTTCAGCAAACAGAACTAGTGGAGAACACAGCATACAAAAAAGGTGCACACACTCCTTATATAATCCAAACAGATGCTTTAAATACAACATCTACATTTAATATGTTATCTATAATATATTTTATAATTGCTAGTTAACTGATTCATTCATGTCAACTTCTATATAAATAATAATAATAATACAAATACCATAAACACTTCAATTAAATTTACTGCAGATGTACGTACATCACACAACGTTTCTATTGCGCCCTCTAATGTTTAACTACGGTAGCACACGAAACTCACATCAGCACTGGTTTCACCGCGTTCTTTATATTGCCGTAAACCGCTCGCCCTAGCAGCTCTCGAAAGCATCTCTCCGTCAGCTCCACCGGACTTTCCTTCTCCTTCTCGGTCTCTGGGGAAGGAGATCTATTGATAGGGATCAAAAACAAAAAGAGATGTTGAAACAGTGCCTAGTCAATAGACCAATTGCAGTCTGCAGGCCAGTTATTGTGATTTCCTCAGAGGCAAAGTAGCTGTAATGTGAACAGGTTTCACAGAGTATCACAATTGTACAACACAGTTGAATTGGGCTTTGGACATATTAGGTTTATAGCCAGTTCAGCATTAGAATAATCAGGTCTGATACCTCAACTGTATTTTGTACCACAGCAGTTTTGATATGAATCTATTAGCAGCTCATTAGTTTAATTACACACACTGGCAAATAACTTGTTTCTCAGCAGCTCTCATGAGGAAAATTCACTCAAGGGTGTATAAGTTTCCCCTGGATCAGTGTGTATGCTAATGTGTGAGTGTGTAGCACCTCTCTATGGCTTCTTCCTGCTGTAGGTTGAATAGCAGAGATGGTACGATTTTGTCCATATGCTGCGGGTCCCAAATATTTGCTTGGAGTTCATCATTGACGGTCTTTCTCACAACCCCCTGCAGGCCTCTGATACCTGCCATGCGAATCCTAGCAAACGCAACATAGAAAGATGCTGTGATAGTCCTTGGATAGGGCATTTCCTTGAATCTATATGTAAATCTATATATCTTTACTAATTTCCAATGCATGATGCAATTAAACAACAGCAGAGATATATGGGTATACATAAAACCATGTTTAACATTGATTTACATTATTATTATGCATATTATTGTGTTAAATATTGCAGGTACAGTATTAATGTAACTTACTTTGTGCGAATGTCCGGATCTTCGTAACTGGAGTGACACATTTCGCTAAAGCGTGAGACAAAGAAATCGTAGCTGCGGTGGTATGACGCCGTGTCCTCCTCGATGTTAGCAAACTTCACAAACTTAAAAATAAACAAGAAACATAAACAATCCCAACATATTAAACAGCAAAATTAATAAACATTTATTAAATTAACTTATTTATTCACTTTTAAATTTCAAAATTATTATACAATTTCAAATTATTTTTACTCGTTTTAACAGCAGTTTTCAAATGAACGATTAAATAAAAGTAGTAAATAAAAAATATGCGATTGTTAAGCAATCATGACGACATTTTTTATTTTAATTATTAACAAATTTAACATAAACAAAAACAATGTAACAGAACTGCAAATTACAGAATACTCACCACAGAAATAATAAAATCTCTGCACAACATTTAAATTACATAAACACACACAGCTTTCCACATTTGCAGAAAAAGCGCTTTAAGCCCTGACCCAGATCTGTGCAAACTAATCTCACTTTAATCTTTAAGCTCTTATATTTCAGAACCAGCAGATGTGAGTGTTGGGGAACCTCAGAAGATGAGACTCAACATTCCCATAAGCGCTTGTGTGAGGAGGAGCCGAGGTTTCACATTTCCTTGTGTTGGATAATGAATCTTGGTTTGAATGCTTGTGAGGTAAAATGATCTCAAATGTGCTTTCAGCTCTGACTTGAGGATACAGAATGGTTCATATACTAAGTCAAATAAATGAAGAACCAAAACAAAGCATTTGTAAATTCCAAAATTGGATGTGTGCTTTGGTAGTCTAAATAACAAAGGGATGAATGAAATATTTAAGATAATATAGATAAGCAAGTTTCATTCATTTCTGTACGTAGTCATAACAGCAGTTTTAGATTGAAGAGTCAAGCAGTTAAGGTGATATGAACTCTGTGGGGAATTGTCTGGCAAGGACGTTTTTAAATTTAATAGAGTTCAAATAAGCTTGACTGAGGTGAAGCCAAAATGTTACAGCTCTCCTCTCTGGGTAATCAAACGAAATTGCGCTTTTAGTTCTGCTCTCATTCTGGAGACCACTGCAAGACCACCTCCTGAACCAATCACGATGCAGCCGCAACATCTCTACCACAAGGTCGCTTTATTAATCTCAGGGAAAGTAAGATTTCTCAAGGCTTAATTATAAACATTATTAAACACCTCAGGTATTGTAACAGTTTTCTAGGCAGGGATAACGTTAAGTCACAATTGTGTTTTGTGCTTTACTTTAAATAACAAGTTCTAGACTAATGTAAACAAGCACTAACCAGCTATACATGTCTTAATTTACTAGTCACATTAAGGCTATTTCCTGGCTTAATATAAGCCCTGTCTGTTAAGCCGGGCTTATGTCAATAGTGTCCATAACTAAATTCCCCTAGAGAGTAAATTTCACTCACTGAGTTGGTGCCTAGGATCTGTAGGTTGGGTTTGTCTGCCTCCAGTAGCTTGCGCACCATAGTGAGGAAACTCTCCACAAACAGGTTTATGCTCTGACAGTGGCAGGCCATTAGAAGCTGGTCCAAAGCTTCCATAGCAATACAAACATACCTGTGAGATACACACAAATAAAACACTAATACAAATGCTCCACTGTCATCAACAGCACTCACACACCTGATATATAATAGCCAATTACACTGCTTCCTATTTTCACATCAGTTCAACCTTATATAACTTTCCACAAAATTATGGGTCAAATTATAATAAAATCATTATTATAGGTTTGAACACTGATCGATTAATCTTGATCAATAACTGATTTTTGTTCACTGTTAACCCAACAAAGCTAAGAAATGCAGCTTTAAACAAACAGAACAATTTGTCCCACAATGTTTCATTTTTGAACACAATTTGTCCAAATGTGTTTCTACTTATTCTAACCTGTGAATGCCTTTCTAATAGCTAATTCTGTACATGTATTTAAACAACAAGAATTAACTTCACATCTGAATGCCCTCTAAAACCTACAAATGTAATTTCTCAGAAACCCCGCTAGCACATCCCATTACATAATCAATGCCATATTGAGTGATCCTTGATGTTGATCTCCTTAGTAATGTAATACATTTTTTCCTTCTATTTTTACCCGTATCTGTGGCGAGCCACGTCTCTGGACAGTCTCTCTGACAGGTAGGCACCGATACGATCCAGTTTCTCAGGGGCAGACAAGGCATAAAATGTCAGTTTCTCCATATTTGCCTTCACCAAACCGTCCTTTAAAGAGAAACCCAGGAAAAAAAAACAGACACACATACAGATATAAGCCATAAGCCCTTGAAAAGAACTTTCCATATTATGATTTTCCCTTAGTTCTGAGTGCAATATAGACCCCAAGGCCCACCTCATAATTCAACAGGAAACAGATAAGACAGATTCAATCACTGTTCTGATATAACTCGTCCAGGTCAAGTAGAAAACATATGTCTGTGTGAAGGCTGAATGTAATCAGGTCTCCAAGCAGCAAATCTTCTCTCAGTGGAGTGACTCTAAAACTAATAAATGTCTCCATTGAATGTCTTGCTCTACATCAGTGCATTGATCACTGATAAGCACCAGAAATCTCATCTGAAGATCCATCCATTCTCAGGCTCTGCGGTTTTTATATGACTTACTCTGAGAGGGAGTCCTTACCTCAGGATCCTCTGGGAAGATGTTATCCACCAGCCTCTTATAACGGGGTCGCAGGGCCCCACAGCATCCGCAAACACCTGAACGGAGGACAGCCAATCACAGTTCAGTATCGTGAAAGAAACCGTAATGGAGCACAAAACCACACCACACAAAACCAAGTACGGCGATAATCGTTTTTGAAAGATAGATAAAGGTTTGTAGTCAGACCTTATTGTTTCTCTTCTGTAGGTTATAGGGCACCATTGACCAAGAGTCTGTGTTATTATACTTAATGTGAGGGTTATTTATTGCATCGACACATTCAATCAATTAAACCTGCTTGTTGTAATCTAGTAAGTGAGGCCAGTCGATTTGGGGGGAGGCATTAATCTGTATTAGGGAACCGTCTGTAGCTTGGTGTTCTGGTTAAATGGATTTGAGAAGAAGCTGTTGAAAGCACTTTAGAATTGTTTTGGTTTTACGCTAGCGTTTATAACAGCACACATTGTACCTCACAGTAAAATACTAAAAACAGGATAATTCAACTGTTGTCTATGACGAATAACAATATCTGTCACAAGTCTATCCAGTTCTTAGCTAGCATACACTGTTCTTTCCTGCTGCATACTCAACACTGACCAAATCCAAACTGTTGTTAAATTCATTCAATTAAACCATTTTTATTATTTACCCAATTATTTCACATAAATGAACAAACTATAATTCAATATTTCATTCTGTTTGTCAATTTGAAATATTTACACATTTTATTATGAATTATGCTAACAGCTCTGACTAATTTCCTCAGATAATCACAAATAAAACATAATATTTGGCCTGGTTTCCAAAAATCACTGGTTATTATTGATTATTGATAAACAAATAAAAAAGACTTAGTTGTTGATGACATTGGAAAGTGCCGCACACAAACACACTCAAGCTCCTTCTGTGTTAATGAAGCAACACCTTGGCAGGACTCATGGGAGGAACAGGGCTGTTGTTACCATCACCATTGTAAAAGAGCTTCGTCATAGTGGAGAATAAACAAACCAGAGCAGGTCACAACAATAATAAAATAATTGTCAATGTACATATAAAATCTAAGGCCCTGTCTTACAATAAAGTATTAGTAGTACAACAAAGTATATTGTGTGATCCAGACAAGCAATATGCTACATAATAATTATTTAAATTGCATATCTATTATGAAATACATAAATATTATGTGTATCAGTGAGAGGATATGTCTAATAAACACATACCGTACCGTTCAAATAAACACAATTATTAGTCAAGGCTGCTGTTGTGCTACCCACAGTCAAGCTGGAGTTTAGTAAGATCGTGTTTGGCAATTAGTGTGTGATAGGATGGATGGAAACAGAGCCGTGAGTCACACATCGACCCACCTGATAGTGTTGTGACACATTTCTGTGACACCGAAAGCAACTAGCAAGAGGTTTGAGTGGAAAAAATATCCCCAGAGAGTCAACACTGAATATATCCACCCACTCTCTCTCTCTCTTTATTTCTAACTCCTGCGTGTTATACAGTAAAAAACACTAATGAAAGCAATGTGTAATCACTATGAAACTGACAAGTAAACAAACATTCCAGTTAGAGAGTTTACTAATGATGGACGCTGTTTACGGGGCTGTTTATCTTTTTAGCCAAATGAATGACTGGTTAAAAAAATATTTTTACTTAAACCATATTTTAAGCAATAGGTTTTGATTTTTTGCCAACACAGAATAAAAATATAGCAACAACATCAATATTCAAGGACTAAATAAAAAAAAAGAAATTACAAGTAGTTCATAGGGCAACCACATGACATGCCTCATAAATAAACTAACATTTACCATGTAAATCATTTTAAATCAACAAAATATGTCCCAGAAGACATTCAGCCAATCAGTGCCTTTCTTGACCACACAATGTATGTGTTTTATAAAACACTTTCTGTCTGTCTGACAGGGTGGTTAATATCACCTCTCACTTACACCCTCATCATTTCTTTTATGTCTGTGGACTGAACTCTATTAATCACCCAGTAGGTTCTGGTGACACTGACTGGCCCCAGGAGCCAAAATATCTGCTTTCAACTTTATTACTTTCACTCACATCATCTTGTTGAAAGTAAATCTTGTCATCATCAGGTTGGGGGCAGTCATGGCCTAACGGTTTGAGAGTTGGTCTTGTAGCCCCAAGGTCGCAGTTTCGATTCTTTGATGAGGTGGTATTAAGTTAATACATTTTAAAACACCCTAAACTTTAGTCTCAGAAAGCACAAACAACTAAATAACCATGTACAGTATAAATTACAGTCAATGGTTCAAATCAGACGAGCATCATCGGCACTGAGGTATAACTAGGTCCACATTTGCAATCTGTGTACACTCCAAAACAACAGCTAAAGTTGCACAGTAACAAAAGAGTCACACGACAAACTAATACACTATCCTTAAAGCCCTAACAGACATCAAGCTTTAAAATGGTTTTGCTCAGTGATGTTAAAGCAATTACATAACACACTGCATGCAAATGACTCAAACTCTGCGCTGTGGCAGTTGCCGCTTGGAAAAATCTATCTTTCCAGTGCACAGAGTGCAGACACTAGACACTCTGTCTCTCAGTTGTTATGACGCAGTCAATTTAAATACAGATCCCCTGAATTATTGCAGCTTGTGAACAGATAAATTTAGAACGTCACCCTTCACAGATGCCATATGCCCTCAGATTGCCCCAAAACAGGGCATGATATCAAAGCCTCGGTTTCTGCAGTGGGTTTATAGCAATAGAGCTGAAACACATAGAGTTTACAAGAGAAAGGGGAAAATTGGGAATTTAAATAGGAAAATTAACATTGAGTATCTAATTAATCTAAAATCATTGATCAGATCATTTATTATTAAGGATTTATCAGAATAAAGTTATGCCTTTGTTAAATTACATTTCTGAGGAGGTATAGTAAGTATCTTAAAATTGCTACTAGGATTAAATATTACGCTACATGTTAATAAATAAACTGAAAGACTCTGTAAAAAATCTGAAAATGTACAATAAATAAGAACTATGGCATTTTGTGCCAACATGTGACATTGACCATGTTAAATTCTCAGGTACAAAGGGTCAGTTTTTCTTGCTTCCATTCAAGCATGCAAGACGTTCTTTGGATCACTCCCAAATCATGCTGGAATGAATCATCAAGTTTTGCACAAACTTTGGAGGTTTGTTCCATCTGAAGCACAGTTCTGAAGCACATTGGTACATACTGTCACTAATGCCAAAACTCACCAAATACTAACTTGTAGTACTAACTTCAACTTGGTTTGGTACAATTTTAAAAATGCACATTACAGAATTGCAAATTCATCAGATGGTTTGACTGCTAAGTGATCTCTGTGACCTCCATTAACGTGCATAAGATGCACGACATAAAAGCAGCACAACACAGTTTGTCAGTGTGCACAGACTGTCTCTTCCTTGTGGCATGTTTGAATGAGTGAAAAACTCGACTGCCTGCAGCTCTCTCAAAACATCCTTAACCATGCGTGCAAACTCATATAAGACGTCTTAACCTATACGGTGCAGCGTAAACGCACTGTTACAGCCAATGACTGTAGTTTCATTGCAGTAGAACAATGCGTGTTTAGGTATTCGGTGCAAAAACATACAAGTAGTGAGGAAACAATAAAATCAATAATGCACAGTGTACAATACACCTGAAATGACAGATGCACAATAAATACTGCATGCAATCTGTTGCTTCAAAAATCACTGTGTTCTCATTGCCATAATCTCATGCACATGAATGGTGCGTAGCACGAAATTACTACCCTATAATAATACACACACACATAAACAAATCCGCGAAGCCTTACCGTACATTGATGGAAAACCTGATGAAATTATCTATTCTTTGCCTGAAGCCTTTTCCTCTGTCACATAGCCAGAGAAAGAGAGAGAGAGAGAGAGAGAGAGAGAGAGAGAGAGAGAGAGACCCAAACACAGACACTCAATCACACATGCTCACATACAAAGCATGTGACTAGGCACCAATGACCTTGGATTTTCCAAACAACACGGCACAGCCTTTTTCTATGAGGAACAATGCTGGTTTAACGCACAGGTGCGCACACGCACAAACACACACGCACGCCAACACACGCTCACACACGCGCTCGTGCACGCATTCAGCCCTCCTTAGCAAAGACGAACACATGCACACGCCTCCTGACCGTCCAACAAAGAGAGACAGTGGAGGAGATGAGGGGGGCGTTACACAGCCGTAAAGAGAAGAATGGATTGGTGCAGTCATGCATCAATCAAATTGGAGCCCGCCTCCTACTGGCCGCTTTCTATAGATGTGGATACAGAAATATCTGATCGTTGCAGGTTTTTTCCTGTTATCTAACTCTGTTGCCAAAACTTTTACCTTTATTTTGCAGCTATAAAAAATAACAAATAATGTAGCAATGCTATAATAAACAAAAAAGAAAAGATAATAATAACAGAACTAAATGAAAACAAACAAAAGATAAAAAAGAAAAACAAATAAATGCTTTCTACATCAACAGAGAAACTCCATGTTTTTTACACTCTGGCCTGATGGGAAAAGCCTGTGTCTGATCCCTTGCATGTGAACTGGCTTAGCAATAGCCTAGCTGAGTTTTGGATTTAGCAACTTTGAATTTTTCATGAAAACACAAAGATGGGTGAATTGTTACAGTATATTAACAGTTCTTTATTTTACAGCTGCTGAAAGTGTATATTAGTATTTTCATAGTAAAACTACCGCCCAGTTGTTTACAGACTAATGGCATGTTTAGCTGTATGAACACTATGTTGCAGTAATGATGACTACAGGCACAAGACAATAAAGTATTTGTGTGTCAAGACAGTCATACAGCATGTATGTGGCAAGTTATTCAAACAACAAATAACCAACAAATCTACTCACCACCCCCAACCTGGTGATCCAACAGAACACTGCAGTCCAGCAGAAATCTTCTTGGACTTGGAAAATTTGGGAGACATTGAAAGTTAAAGAAACTTGGCAGTGGCATCTTGTGTATTTGTATAAGTAGAATAAACGAAACCTATCAGGTTGGTTTCAACCACTTTCCATCCTTTCCTAGTCCTGGACTACCAGTAACAGACCTGTAAACTTTCCTACAGTGTAGGTTTTATTAACCAGAGCTTAGAAACCCCTCCCTATCTTTCTATTGGACTGTCTCTCTTTCCTTTCCATTGTGAATCACTTGGTCAGGACAACCTTTAGGTACACGACAGCCTATTCATTTCTCTTATTTATCAGGTCATTCGATTTATTGACAATTTTACTATAGTTGGATTAGTTAGTTGGATTGGATCTGTCTGACCTCATTGTAACAGTTGCTGTTGCTTTATCAGTTTTGATAAACTGTTGCTTGTTATACAGCTTATTTATAACGCTTATAGATGCCAGTATTTAGTATATTTATTACACTTATGTAATTTAAATATCACTGTAAAGTGCTTGTGCATTGCTGTTTGTTTTTATATTTTACAGGACTGTATTGAATCTGCTGTTTCCAATGTTGGCGCCAGCTCACCAAATAGTTGTTAGGGCAGCCATCGGGTTAGCATTGTATGTATATCTTATATATCAATAGTTTACCTGCAAAATAATGTTCTTGTTAGCGAAGACAAAAACACGTGCTGACAGTCCATGGGAAAATGTCCATACATTTGTGTAACATGCTGCCACATCCCTGGCTGTTTGTTAGCCACATAGCGGACCGCTGCTCACTGCATTGACAGAGACACAAGAATAAAGTCATTTGAGAGATTATAGATAAAGATTGTATTTCCTCTCCTGGACGAGATCTGGGAAGAAGTGAAATATGGACACAAATGTTCAGAAAAGACGGGAACACAAGAAGTCTTTACGGGTTAAGGTGATCAGTTTGGGGGATGCAGAGGTGGGAAAGGTAAGAGACCATCTATCTATACATACTTATATATACTATACAGATCTAACACGTAATATTTTATATTGTTTTGTGTAATACAGATAACTTGTATTGGATATAAAAGTGTGCCCAGTATAAAATTTGTGCCCAAGTATCTGGCAACCATTGGGATAGATTATGGAGGAACAAAGTACGTGGTAAAATGATCCATATCGGTTCTTATTTGTAATGCATAAGAAATAAAATAGTATTTCTTTTAACTTAAGGGTTCAAGTTCGGGACAGAGAGATAAAAGTAAACATTTTTGATATAACTGGACATCCATTCTTCTATGAGGTATTGCTGCACTTCTATTCGTGTGTTTGAAATGGATATAATATAAGCAAACAATGTTTATACTTATAGATCATTTCCAGGTTACAGCTAGCTGACCACAGTGTGGTAGTGTTGAGCTGCTGTCAGTATTATATCATGCTTGCCATCAATGGAACTGAACTGGTATGGGATGTTAGTGACTTTGTATTGGATGATATTGATGCTGTGTGTTTTACAGGTACGAAATGAGTTTTATAAGGACTCTCAGGGGGTGATTCTGGTCTATGATGTTGGGTTGAGAGAGAGCTTTGATGCTCTTGACAGCTGGCTCACAGAGATGAAGCAGGAGATGGGCTCACAAGCCAACATGGAGAACATCATTTTCGTCGTGTGTGCCAACAAGGTCCACTTTAAATTTCGTTACACTCATTTCTTTCTATAGATAATCTATAGTCTAATTATGTGCTTATATAAATTGTATATATAAATTGCTGTATGGTCTTTGAAGATACTGTAAAGTGTATAAGCCTTATATATATACAGTTTGTTTGTGATAAGGTGTTGTTCTTCCCGTAGGTCGATCTGATGAAAAGACGTGTGGTGGATGAGAGTGAGGGAAGGCTTTGGGCCGAGAGCAGAGGCTTTCATTACTTTGAAACTTCTGCCCAGAGCGGTGAAGGCATCAATGAGATGTTTCAGGTGTGTCTACAAACACATCCATCTAATATCTGGAGCTTCTCAATGGAAAGGAAAACTGTTGCCTGGAAACTCAAATTTGAATGTGTTCAGTGTACAACTCAGGCATTCAGATTTAAAGAACCATTGATGTTGTTTTGTTCTTCATCCTCAAAGACCTTTTTCTCCTCGATAACTGACATGTGTGGGAATGGGGGGAAGAGACCCACCCCTGAGGTGAATGTAGGTTTTACTAAAGAGCAGGCCGACACCATCCGACGCATTCGCAGCAGCAAGGACAGCTGGGAGATGCTGGGAGTCAAACCTGGAGCAACAAGGTAGAAGAAACATCCATAAATTACCATATTTGTATGGTACAGTATAATATTGCTGTTTAACATTTTGCTACAGTATGTGACAACTTATAAGCTTTTGTGCAGATCCATTTTAGTGGTGCCGACTAGAGATAATATGATTTCATTACAATAAATATATTTAGGTTTTTAATTGTTTCAAATACATTTTTGTTTATTTAAGGCAATTAAATATAGCATATTATATGGTGTTTGAGTTTATAAAGGCTCTCTAAAGTCTAATGTGTTGTCATGATTTAATTATAGGCTCAGACTTTATGTTAAAAGCCACTAATGTGCCAAACAGGAAGAGTTATCTGATGCCAAAGACTTAAAAATAGCAGAAATCACCTGGTTTAAACCTCCAGTGTGAAACCTGCTGATGTTGTATTTGGATTAGGAAGTTGATTTGGCTCTTCCATTAAACCCACTTAACCCTCTAAAGGCATAAGAGCCAATTGATGTTAATAAGTTTGTCAACCAATCTGAAATCTCTCTATCTTTCTCTCATCTATATGTTGAAGGGATTTGTTGTTTGCACAAAATCCAGTGGCCCAACATCGACAAAGAGCATAATGTGTTTGTGGCTTATAATAACTATAGCAGTAACAAATATTTTAGTACTGATTGTGTTTCTACATGCTTTGTGTTACGTTTAAAAAAAGAAAAACATGCCACAAACATCACATTGGTAACAGTACAAAAAAGTCCAACGCGGTTATTTGCAGGCGTTTGCTATTTAATTACATTGTTTCAAGAGTAATTTACACTGGGGGTTGTGTTAGCTTGTGTTAGTTTAATCATTTGGGTCAGATCATTAGAGATTCCCTTCAATCCAATTATCATTCCTATATTCTGTCCTACCAGCCTAATCAGGCTCTTTGAGACTTTCTCAGCACCCTGATGAGCCAATCACGTGCTTGTGTCATTCCCCGTGACCAATCAAAGTCCTTGCACGTACAGAGCCAAGCCAATCATCATTATCTGATTCTTTACTGCAATCCTTTATGGACCTCAGCTTTCTGCAGTATCAGCAATCCTAAGGTCTGTTTGTCAATATCTAAGGGAAGGTTTGTCTTTGTTTTATTCCTGCAGGGAGGAAGTCAACAAAGCGTACAGAAAACTGGCTGTACTGCTGCATCCTGACAAGTGTGTGGCTCCAGGCAGCGAGGATGCATTTAAAGCGGTTGTCAATGCTCGCACCTCTCTGCTCAAAAATATTAAGTAGGACCTGTACAAACACACACACACACAATAAGAGTGAATATTTAGTGAATTACCTTTTAAGGCTGCTAAAGCTTGTTACTTCCAACCCAATCCACATGTCAAGACTTGTGCAGTTAATCAAAACATTAACACTGCTCAGTTCTAAACTACACTCTTTGTTTACTTGTATAGCCATACATGTGAAAGACTGATTTAGAAGACTAATTTACTGACTGAGTTAGACTTGGCATCCTAACGCTGGTCTTTAATCCCAACACACCCTGCAAGGACAAAGATGGGTGATTCCCAGTCTCTTCTACACTTTACCTTAACCCACTCCGCCCTGATACTTTTGCAGCAGTGCAATACAACACAGTGTTGTAGTTTAAACACCACATTGCCACATTGTTATGCAGACCCTATAAACTTGGGCACTGTAATTTAGTTTTTTTCACACATTTTTATCAAATACTGTAAGTGTAAATCATGAAAGAAACAAAGTAAATTATGTGTCAGTGATGGTACCTGACCCCAGAATACTTAAGGGCTAAAGGGTATTTGTTTACACCGGAATACATCAAAATAACTGTATAGAATATAATAACTATATAATACAAAACAACAAAGCTATTTAGTGCCAACATGTGTTAGTTTGACTGTTTTGTTGACCATTGTATATTAAAGCATCTGTGTAATCACTGTAATGCTATATCAAATATCAAAAATTCACACCCTGATGTGAGTGTACATGTGCAGTGTTAACATTTTTTAAATAATTATCTTTGCATTTATTTTGAAGCACATTTATAAAGGCCTTCAATGACATTTGTTCATTCTGTTGGACTCTGGATCTCGTACCCAAACCATGTTATACAGTTACTGCACCCTTAATGTAAAGAGGTGAGTTCTGTGAATCACTTGAATTGTACATTTGATTTCATGAATAGCTTGTTTTTGTTTGAGTATAGATGCAGTATGTGCTTAAAGGCATGTGCAAGAAGCACAAACAGAAAAGTTTGCCATTATGCTAAATTGTTTACATGAATGTCAAGGCCAACGCTGCTCAATGGAAATGATGTATGTCTCTGTTTTATGCACAGAAGCACTTACTTGCGACTACTAATATACTGTAATAAAGAAATGTGAAGATTTGAAAAAGATTAAGTCCCTTTAATTTATAATAGCTCTATTTATATTGTTTTAAAACAGCTTTACAGAAACAATCCAGTTCGATGTTTTAATGTCCTAATAAAGCAGTAATATTCTGTATACTGTGGCGGAACACAAACTAAATCACTTTGAGAACCTACAGATTTAGATGGTAATGCTAATGTATGTTAAAACTAAACCTTCAGGTACAGTAACTTGACCTTATATAACCCAAGTCATCCTACAGTGAGTCTGATTGCTTATGTGTGTTGAGAGACAGATGGCTCAGTCACTTTCTGACCTGGCACATACTGCTGGTAACCAGATCAGTGAGAAGCGCTTTATCCAGCTTACTTCCTACATTCCCTGAATCACCCGCCTAGCCTGCTAACTAAAACCCTGCACAGTGGCTGCACAAGAGCAGATGTCAACCAATCACGATGCGGCACCATGATAAATCGCCACCTTTTCTGTATAGCAGCCAATTAATTGTAAAATTGTTTTTGGGGATATAGGGAAGACCAACATTTAATATAAGCCATAATTAACACATTATATATAATAAGCCAAACTTACCAAACCATTAAAAATGGTTTCCACAGCCATTCTATTTGGTTTCTAAATTGTAACTATTACTCCCAGATATAAACTCACCTGTAATGAACATTATCCTGTTAGCTGTGGCCATGAGCCTCAATGGATCACGTGCGCTGGTGCTGAGTAGTTAAGCCCTTATATTTTACCCTATTACTGACTGTGTGCGTGTTTGTGTGCATGTGTATTAGATCTTAGACTCCTCTATTATTGCCTTAGGTTAATTTCTTCTACCTGTAAGCTTTCATTTTTGAAAACTGTGGATTCTGTCAGTAAATAAGCTCCAGCAGATGGGGTCCTGCTATCTTTGGGAAGGGTCAGGGCAGATTTTCAGACCATCTGGCCAGCTATCACTTCATTACCTGCAGGAAGCACAGCTCAGCACCGAGTCTGTTCACCACAGCGGAGGCACCTGTCAAACTCAAGCAATGTTTTGAAGCTATAGCAGATAATATGTTTGGGAGGTAACTTAGCTAGGAGAATCACTTGTATAGCTATGTTTTGTGTAGTTGTGGTGCATGGCAGAGCAATTTTACTGGAGCTACTGTTCATGGATGAAGAGCGGATTCATGCATTGTCACAGGCATTTTCAAGCTTGCAGCACCACATTAATGGCAAGTATTGTTTTATTAGTTT
>JBAJNP010005971.1:0-18157 GCA_036877545.1 Yasuhikotakia modesta
ATATATAAATAAATAGATAGATATGTGTACACATATCTATATGTGTCTAAAAACACTATCTATCTATCTATCTATCTATCTAGCTATCTAGCTATCTATCTAGCTATCTATCTAGCTATCTATCTAGCTATCTATCTATATATATATATATATAGATTGTATTTCTCACAGTGAGAGTTTGCCCTTGCTGCAATCAAAGAGGCTTTCAATGGCCTTCAGTTTTGCTGATTGTGGAACTCATTTTTTATTCTGACATGACCTGCGGTAAATAAAACAACAGGCAGAGGTAGAAAAGAGGTCATTGGTGTTGGATGAACTAATGGAAAAATATTACCTTGATGCTTGCAAAGAAGTTCCACTTCCTGTCTCTCATTCTGACTGGATTAATTAGGGCGAATTTACTAGTTGAGTTTACAGCTCTTGAGAGAATGCCGTGAATCCATTGACTCAAATGAAGTTGGTGCGACACAAGGACAGAGATAAAAGACTTTCTAAAACTTGTACGTCATCATGCTTTAGAAAATTAGGAAGGTTTTAACTCGAGCTCTGGAACGCAGGCGACTATCTGTTAAACAAATGCAGCGAAACAAGTAGTCAAAGAAACAAATTACACTGAGTTAAACAAACACAATAAAAAGTTACTTGAACTGATTACAGACAGAAAATTGTAATGCTTCTTTATTGCTCTTTATACTTTCACTATAATATAATGGCCTCATAAGTTTTTATCTGTGTAGGCAGGTTATTTACGGTAGATTGTCACTGTACAGTTCTCATTCTGGGGGGGGGGGGTAATCTTGAGGCGTTAAACTTAACTTTGACAATTTTCAAAAACAACAAAGTGTCACCCTTAATCCTGAGGGCATCTCTGTATCGGAATAGTGTCAGCATATTTTAGACAGTTACAGAAATTGACTCCCACTTGCTCTTAATGATGTGTGTGTGTGTGTGTGTGTGTGTGTGTGTGTGCTGTTTCACAATGCAGCTGCTGTCCACTCACACTGAGATTGTTGAATATTTCAGAAGCTGTTTACATCTTCTCCACACAGCTGCAGGTAGATGTACACTCCAGCGAGGGTCTGTCAATAAGACAGCCCCCTGTGTTAACCCCAGCAGGACTGCAGAATGAGTGACAATCCATTATTAATGAATAATTCATTTAAGGGAGTTTCTGCTGAGGTCTATGTATAGACTCTACATCCATGATGTGTGTGTGAGTAAATGTGTGTGTGCGTTTATGTAGGAAAACATGTAGATATTGGATTTTGAGAGCAAAAGCCTGTTTTTCTCTGCTGTTATATTTATAAATAACATAATTTCTTCTCAAAATTAATAATCACTTTTTTGAACAAATGTATTTAATTTAATGGAAAGCAGAAATTTTAAAAAAGAAAGAAAAAAAACAGAACTTCACATCCACACATAGGGCATTTGTTTCAGTTTACTGAAACAGTTTACTAAACTTTCAGTTTACTGGTTAGACTGGGCATTTGTTTCAGTGTAAATTCAAAACTCAATTAAAACTTTCTTCACAATGTCACAAAGTTACATGTTTGATTTAAGCATCTACTTTTTTCGGTTCAGGCTGATCTGAACCTGTCGGATTAACTGTTGTTTAAATATAGCTGCAGAGATGGAAGAGAGGGTGGCAAACTGAAACCATAGCAACAACAAATACCTCCCTTTAGGGGGGCTGTGGGTTAATTTCTCAAAATCATATATGATGGTTTTGTCCTCTAGATGGATGTTTTCATATATTTATTTTGAAGAACAGGCAGAAATATAAGGATGATTGTAGGAGGGAAAAATATGTGTATATTCATAATCTGTATTTCTGTTTTTTTAGCATGCAATCAATTTGGCTGGAGGGGATTCATGAATGATTTTTGGCAAAAAAAACCCCAAAAGCAATATCAAGCTTCCTGCATTTCTTAGTTGTTGCCCTACGACAGAATCTGGTTTCATTCTGCTGTCATGACATTACTTCCAAACTAACCTGCATGCAACACTTTCAGACGACTAACACACAACATCCTGTCCTGCCTTGTGTCTGTATTAAGTACCGAGGCCAAGCATTAAGATAGGTGCCACATGTAGCCATATTTATTCTGACGGTTAAATTACAGCCCTGCAGTGCAGTGCAGTCATCTTTTCCTTACACGACTTCATATCTGGCTAAGAGTTCATGCTAGCACACACACACACACACACACACACACACTCAATTCTGATTGGCCCACTTTTCTGCACCTGTTGACTTACTGCATTGTGATTGGTCTCTTTCAGGTTCTTCAATCTATTTGAGCATTTTTAGCAGCAATGACGCTAGACTTAACCACATTTTTTAAAAGCGCTGCCGTTTTTTTTGAGAATACTCAAATCTGATTTAATTCTTGGCAGCCAGTCAAATTGGAAGCGAGTGTAAATTGCTTGGCCGGTAGCGGCTGCTCTGAATCTGACTTCGCTCAACTTTATCTGCCCTGTTAAAAGTGTGTAAATCTGTGGAAGTTCAGCTGAACATCCGTTGACCTGAACTGACACCACTGATCTTGGTTCTGCCTCTTTCAGCTGAATATAAACTGAAACCAGCCACAGAATTTGGCAGGAACTTCTAATATTAGACGACAAGCCAAGTGTATAAAACCAAAGCATTCAATCGTTAGTGTTTTCAAGCTTATGAGATTTTACACACGTCCTTTTACCTTATTAACAAAGTGTTTCAGTCAGAACAATCGGAGCTGCTGGCCCCATTTCCCAGAGGTTGAAACTCAATTTAGACTTCATTTAAATAACTCCTGTAGTACAAACAGTGTGAAGCAAAGTGCTTTAAATCCAGCATGTCAAACAGAGCAGAAACCAAGAGTACAAGAATAAACATAAATAAGAATAAATGGACAAGCAAAACAAGCGAGGCATCAAATGAAAAACGAAAGCACACAACAAAAGTAATTATGATTGCAATAAATGAACGCATGGTAAGAAAATGCCACCGTACCTAAGAAACTCTCAAAATGAATACACAATTAAAATAAATCAGACATGAGAGATATAATACAGTCAAGGCTGTTTGTTGTTTTGTTTACAGGTATCAGCAGAGGGTTGCCAGAGGTTTTTCAGAAGCTCAACACCGTGTGACGACGTCTACATACAATTATAGCTTCATCTCTTAAGTGTAAATCCATATCCTGAGGCTAATGAAGACTGTAAGTACCGCTGGAAATGTGCCTCTGAAGCGTATTAGATCTGCATTTATGTGCAATCCCATTTAGGCAGAACCATAAACATATTTAAATCAAGATTTAAATTTTATAGGAAGCAAAAAGCAATTTTAAAACATAATGTATGCTGTGCTTGTGTTTTAGTCAGCACTTTTGGATAATTTGCAGTCTAGTCAGGCAAGTTCACACAGGGAGGTACTGCAGTCACTGCAGCAGGAGTAAGGCAAGAGTTCATTGGCCAACAACTTGGATTTTCTTTAAGGAACAGACTGGAATGTTTGTAGGATCCTCATATTCTCAGCTAGCATGGAATGTTCTCAGAACACTGGCTAATGTTTTGGCTGAAAGTTATGTCAAAGTTCTCGCTGTAATGTTAAGTAAATGTGATTTTATATAACATATATTAACAATGTTATTTTTAAGTTGTTAGTGGAACATTTTAAAGTTCCTAGAACTTATTATTAAGAGAAAAATCGTTAGCTAGGTAGGAAAATAACTGGGCTATAATATTATGTACCATGTAACATTTTCCACTTTAGATAAAGAGTCATGCAGCTTTAAAGTGACAAAAGTAGATAATTTGGCTGAACCCTGTAAGTCACGCTGCATTTTTACAGAGAAATTGAGATTCTTTATCTTTGCAGCTAAGCTTATGTGGGCATCTGGATTTTAAGAGGTTTCAGGCTTAAAGATAACAGTTATGTGTGTTGTAATACAGAGAGGAAAGAAAAAACATCTTTAGTGTGTGAATTAAACCCGACCAATAAAGCCCTTGACTTTAATTCTGCCCCAGCAGATGTATTGTCTGTTCATCCAGCAAGAGAAGCTATTGAGAAGCTAATAAAGGTCATTAGACGTTTAGCGTTACTGTACAATCCCGCCCTTTTACATGCCTATTAATGTTAATTACATTTATAGTCTGAATAGACTGGAATGTTATACATTCTTAAGCTTGGTGTGGCAAAATGTGAGCTTTATTATTGAAGTTATCTTTAAGTCTGCTGGGCTGTTGAAGACAAGGAGAGCTGTTCTGTCTTGTGCGTTTGGAAATAGAAGTGTGAAATAAGCAGGATGTGTATGAGGCATGTTTTCTCTCTTACCAGAAATGTACTGTGACCTGTGACGGCAGGAGCCTCCATGGTTGAGGTCCATATTGTCCATATCTACCAGACATTTGTCCCAGATGTGGACAGAAGAACAGAGCATATAAACAAGTGTCGCTTGCAATTTATTTAATTAGTTTTCATTGTCATTTTTAATTTGACGCCTCATGATGAGGAAGGCAAATTTGAGTTTTTTTTGTGCTGCCACAGGCTGTATTGTGTGTTTTGCTAGCGTGTAATGCAACATGCAGTAAATGCAAGTTTATTGCATCAGAACAAGGCAAATTACACTCTGCTTCAGAAGCATAATGTGATGAAGACAAAGGAGGCTAAATTGGCTTAAATCAAACTGGAGAAGACATTACAGGCTTAAAAAAGATTTTAAAATGCATCCTTTGTGAACCACTGGGGCTTCCAGAATTTAGGTGTCAGTGATTTCCTGTTTTTTCCCTGAATTGCATAGTGAGACGTTACTTTCTTTAGGTAAGAGGAGACAGCAGCGGTGGCCGATGCGATAACACACTCTCGGGCGTGAGTTGCAGACTATCACAGATCTGTCCACACCCGCGCAGTACAGCACGCAACAATACCCCACCTGTTTCTCAGTCCTCACAACAGCCAAAACTGGATTTTTGCCAGCAAGATAACAAGCAGGGCCACTTTGTTAGCCATCATTTCTTCTCGGCGTTCCTCAGACTTCACCGTAGGATGTGGGAGACGTCTTCGTTATTGTCTTCTATTGTCTTGTTTCTATTGCTCCTTCAATTGTACGTCGCTTTGGATAAAAGCGTCGGCTAAAGGCATAAATGTAATGTAAATGTCTTCGTTTGACACAGTTGGTGTCAGGTTGGTTTTTGAACATGTATTTTATGTAGAAATAGCATAAGGAACTTCTGTAGAAGAAGCATAAGAAACAAGAATGGCAAAACATTGCAGTTTGGTATTAAATTTGACCAGAGTCATTCAAGAGATTGACTTGTAATTCATAATTTGCATAGGAGTCAATCTGCATGTGTGCTTTTCCCCTGCAATATTGAGTTTGTTGTCTTCACTCTCACTACATGGTTGAATTTTCTTCCTCACATGGGGTGGTGGCAACATTTAGCAGCGTAATTGCAAGACTGTCTCTCTCTCTTACACTCTCGCACACACTTCCTATGATGTACGCCCATTGTGTTCCATTTCCCCCTGGGTAATCAATCCATGTAATTATGTTGTCGTCTTTTGCCCCAAAGCCTTAATCAAGGTGTGCGACTTCCTGCACCCCCCAAACTAAAACGAGACTAAGGAGAGTCAAGACAAGTGTTTACATGCGGACTCAACGGACGCAGAGGTAACAATAAACAGCCCTGCTGTGTGTTATAAAGTCTGAATGTGTTTCTGATAACATGAATGATCCTGAACATGAATGAGAGATACTGTTGGCTGTGAATGGAGACAGAGTCTTGCTGACTCAGTCATGGAAGAACCGTATCGGCCAATGAAAAGAGAGGAAATTGAATGCAGAGGAACCGAGCGACTCTGGTTTTTGATTTAGATTTTTGTTTTTTCTAACCAAATAACTGTTTCTTTCTCTTTTTCTCTGTGCAGAGTGTAACTTGATGAAACTCACTGCCATTTGAAGAGGTGAGCTGCAGACCTAAAGTGTGGTTTGCTGCACTAAATAATAAATTCATTAAAAAGTAATTTTGAGCATTTGAGTGTCTGAATGTCAGACCCAGAAAAGCTCACAACCAAATACAAACACTGAATCCAGAAAGTGATGATGTGCATTAATTTGCATATATATGAGTACAGACAGTTCATTGGTTCAAAAGCTCTTATGTTTGTCTCTGCCCTACTCTATTTAACATATTTCCCATGATGCCATGCTACATAAGAACCACAATCTTAATAATGTGATTGTTGATACAGTGTTAATTCTAAACACATCAATGATTCATTGCTAATAGCTTGTTGACACTCCATCACAGTAGGTGGTGCTATTGCACCCATTTAACATTTTGCCTGCCTACACTCCAATTATTTAATTGGAAATCATTGACCACAAAATACAAAAAACAACAACATAATAAACAAAACTAAAGTGGCATTTGTCTAATAGCATTATTTATCGAGTTGTTAAAATGTCAACAGATATATTGTTATCATTAGTTATTTGGCCTGGATAATTCTGACAGCCCTAATTCACATACAGACTCTGTGCTGTCACTCTGTGCTTTAGTGTTTAGTGCTATAGTGTTGTCAGTTGACATACAGTTCTCTAAAAGCTTTCTTTGCCCAATCCTGACAGGAAGTTGGAGCTCCTCACTACTCCAGTTTAACCAACAACAACAACAGTCAGCCCTCAATGCTCAGGTTCCTGGGTTCCAGGAAGACCTTCTGAACTTCTGCTCTGTGATCTGGATTCCTCTCTAGAATGTAAAGGAAACTCAGTCTTTTCTCTCCTCACACACTTTTAAAGGGATAGTGCATGCAATAATGATTCTGTTATCATTTACTCTCTCGTGTTGAGCCAACCTGTATAACTTTATAAATTATATAAATTATAAACTCTATATACCTCTCTCTCTCTCTCTCTTTCTTTCTTTCTTTCTTCTAAATTATGCTACATTCTTTAAAAAAATCTCCTTTTCTTTGTTCCACAGAAAAACAAATGCCATGATGCCAGTTTTTTTTTATGTTTTGTGTGAAATATGCCTTTAAATAATTGAACGCTTTGATTTATTCATACAAAGGTTGGCTGTTTAAACACAGAGCTTGTGGCTTAGTGTCTTGGCATCCTCCCCTCATTCGCTTGTTTTACATGGTGTATAGCATGACCAGTAGTTCTCAAGACAAGGGCAGGACATCACAGCTAAAAGATGCGTCTTATAGAGTTTGACACCTCCATGCCTCAGGACGGTACCTTCAGCAGATCTGCTGTTGATGTCTGTGGGATTTTGTCCTCTGCTCTAATTAAATCTTGTTCCTGTAACATCTTATTTAATCCAGTTCCCCACTGGCTGCCTGTCAGGGACGCATATGCTTGTCCAGCCCCTATACTGCCTGTGTAAACAGTCTGTAATGGTTTGTTTAAGAGTCTCGGTTATTCAGTCCACTTGCATGGAACCGGGTGTCTAAAGCTGCACATAATTAAATATGATGTATTATATGTAATATGAGGGCTGGATGAGATGAGCATGAGAACTTATATATTGTCTGTTATGCACAAGGGTTCTTGGATAGACACTATTTTGATGGTAAATATGAAATTTGGACTATTGGAAATTCAGTATTTTAGACTGATTCTCCTTCATCGTTTGAGAGCTTGATGTTCATTGAAAACTGAACTGTCAGAATTTTTTTAACTAAAAAAAAAACAGAAAAAAGCAAAAACAATTGTTTTATGCAGCCTCCAACAGAAGGCGAAACAAGGTCAAGACAAACAAAATGTAAAAACATTGTAAAAGAATTAGCCACTAAAAATGTGTCAAATACAATGTGACAAAGTTAATATTAACTTTTAAAATTAATTGGCTAATATAATATGTAATTAAATTCAGTTTTCATTCTCATATCATGACTTTTTATTCTCCTCTCTCAGTACAGACGGCAGGAAAACGCTTTGTCATTATAAATGAGAATTGTGGTGTTGTGGTTGCTGTTAGCTTTGATCGCTTTCTGTCTACATGACACGTGGTTTGAAAACGTGTCAGCTCAGGTTTTCACATTTTGATTTTATTGCCTCAGCAAGATACAACAACCAGAGAGGAAACTAGACCAGCGGGTTATACAGTTATAACAGACCCAATGAAATGATTGACAAGCAAACAGTTTTGGCAGTTAGTGGGTTTGAGTTCTTAAGAATTCGTCAGTGTGATTGATATATTTTGACAGGACATTTCTAAGTATAATATAAAGGTTGTTAAAAAGTTCCTCATTAAGTTTAAAGGCACATAAAATTGAGTTAGACACCTGCTTCTGTTTTTATTTGACCCAGTGGTAAAACTAGTGAAAAATGTTAAACAATCACCGAAGCGACTTGTGTTTAAGGTTTCTATTGTTTTTGTTTCTGAACGTAACATTGCTCTCAAAATGGCACAACATGCCTCAAGTCACTGTTCTTATTTTTTTGTCCATTACAGGCACTAAAGAGCATTTTATTAGCATGAGTGGGTGTCGTGTTTGCTAGCATGCTACTGTGAATGAATCGGTTCATCTTCATTTTGATGGCTCTTCTCATGGATCAGCAAATTAACAGAGATGCTTTTCTGTCACAAAACACATCAGATGCCTCGTATTACCGTAATACTTTATTCCTAATAATCTGAACTTTCGTGAGAGGCTCCTTGATAAAAGCATAAAAAAGCCTGATAACCTCAACAACCCACATTTGCATTAATTTTATGCATGAATTGCTTTTGAAATATCCAGAATGAACTGCGCAAACTTTAGAAAACAAGAAAATTGGCGGCGCTAATCTCAGCGCTAATCATTTCATCCGCTGTTCGTTTCATGCGGACTGATGAATGGCGCGTTTGAGCAACAGAAAGGCACTTTATTGAAGCTGAAACCAGCACTTATGGCCAGGCATGGCCACCTTTAGAGTGCGGGGTAAGAGCTGCCGGCTCTGAGGCACTGGGACACCTCAGCAAATGTTAATTGAAATGACCTGGCAGATTCCTGAGAGGAGGTGATGTCGCTAAAGCCTGGCGTGGATCCTGCGGCGAGCCGGATTTGAGAGAAGTCCCTCTGCGGATCTCACGGGGCTTAAGAGGGATGGAGATGCCAGAGAGGAAAAGCTAATGAACGTTTTCACAATGAAGGCCACATTAGCCACTGTAGCTTTCTGTGTGTTATTAACAAGGAAAAAGGCCTTTGAATTTAATTTGTGATGAGAGGGCCACTGGGTTTGTGTGGGAGACGCATGTTAAGTATTGCGACGGTTGTACTGCAACGTGCTGCAATGATTGACATGCTAATGATCTATTATTGCCTTTTTCTTTTATATTAAGGCAGAATTTAATGTCACATGCTACATACGGACAGAATTACTGATTATATTTCAGCGCATGATTCTAGGCTTCCACTGCTAAATTGCAACAATAATTGGTTGCATTAGTTGCATTAGTTATTCTAATGGCAGTGACACTCGTAACATTCATTATTATGATTTAATTTGCGAGCAGTGCAGTTTGTTTAAGGCTTCAAATGTTCTTTTATGACTTACTCAACTCTGAAAAGGTCAGCATAGACCAGCGATTGCGCTTAAAAACACGCGTTTGTTTTCTGCGCAGCTGCACATCCACTAATTGTGAAGAGTAATAGTGAATAGGTCACGCTGTGCGTTTATTGTTGTCACGCGTTTGAGAAATGCACAGAATTCTCGTTGCATTTCCATACTATAAATAGATTTCAGGATGAGGAAAGGGCAAAGACAGGCATATTCAATTTACACAACTGAAATGTCACAGAATATTTCTTTCTATTTCACCCTGCTTTGGTCTCGTGGCTTTTGACCTGCTTGCCAGTAAAAGGGGAAAATAACATTGATGAGACTTGCTGTGGCAGGAAGTGTCTGAGGGGCGCAGGGATTGGAGGAGGAGATAAACCAATCAGCCATCAGAAAAGGTAAATGCAATGCTACATTAGTGAAAGGTGACAAACAGGGGCTGGAGGAATTGATTGGGATTGTATGTGGATGCCTGGAAGTTAATGCAGATTTAAAGGCTGGGAAATTACACTGTATTTGTAATCATAGTGGTGTTTGCTTAATTTGCAAATGAAACAAAACCCAAAGTGAAAAATAAAAGCAGCATTTGTTTTATCTGTTTTTGTTGTCTTCATATGTTTTATATGCATGGTAGTTTTAAATAGCCATTCACTAAAAATTCACCTAGATAATTTTCTCTCTTTAAAAACATACTGAAGGTCAATGGAGGGCAGAATGAAAATGAGGAATTGCTGTGTTTTGTTCTGTGTTGCACCAATAACAGTTTGCCTGGATATGAATGAGGGGTCAAATGGGAAAATCTCTCAGTTTTACAATTACAGCCAACAACGGACTGATTTGTTTCGTTTTAATTAAGTTCTTGTGAATCTGGCTTTACAGATGCTGAGGAGAGCTGCACGTGGGAAACCGTTGCTAGGAGACGGTTTCTAAGCTGCCCTGATGAAATCTACAACGCCCAGCGTTTCATTATTAATACACCCCCTTTCATATTCCTTACTTTGTATGTTACTTATTTTGGGACTGAATCTCACCTTTTTATATTACAGTGTCTTCTGAGAAATACAGTTTTTATTGTCCGATCAACTGGGCTGGGAATGAATCCCTCTCCAGTGGGAACTGATCTCACTTTTCTGGGAATACCTGGGAAGCAATGAGGCATTTGTGGATTGGACCGTGTTGTCCTTGTGTTAATGTAGCTGTCAGCAGTTCGAGTCATTCTTTAACTGAAATACCAGATCAGTTGTTTTCTGTATTAAGGAGGTTCAGCAGTAATGATACCAATTCGGATGTGAAATATGCTGGTAGATGCTGGTAAATACACCTTCAATTATTGTAAAATATTAAATTGTTTAAATATTATGATTCCTATTTGGTTCCCAGTTGATCTTGCATGTTTTTAAGAGACGTTCACAAAAAATGAAAGTGTTATTTAGTTAGCTTCATGTTGTTCTTAACCCATTTGAAAGCCCATTAATTTGCAGCACATTTTTCTCTCCATTAACTGCATAATCACTAGCAAAGTTAATTTGTAGTCTTTGAGGACATTGCTGTGTTTTTTAATACCTTCAATTATTTGCCCAATCCCATCTCATTTATTGATCAGCATAGTTTAGGAATATTATGTTTTTTAATTACATCTGTCCAGTGCATCACTGAATTCCACTAAACTGCCGACACAGTTCAGTCGGTCTGTCAGAAATTGTCCGGCACTCCTGGGAAATTGGTGCTGCACATTCCCCACAGGAAATTCCAGTGCGCCTGTGTTCAGTCTGAAGGAATAAGATCACGTCTCAATCTTTTTCTCTCTTGTTTAAAGGTTGATTTGCTGTGTTTCCGCTGCCCTCCCCCCACAAACAGAGCAGAGAGGTGATTGAAAACACGCTGTCATTTACAGGAATGTGGGAGGCGACCTGCATCCAAATTATTCTATTCCTGAGGTGATGCATCGTTCCTCACACCTGCTCGGGTTCTAAAGACACAAAAGTCTAGAACCGCGTCTGCAACTGTATTTATAACACAGTCTCTCCACAGAACTACATGAGATTGAGGCCTCGAGAATATAGAATTGCTCTCTCTTTCTCTGTCTGTCTCTCTCTCTCTCTCTTACACACACACACACACACTCTGTTTTTCACACACTTACATTTACACACAAAACTTTTCATTCCAGGAGATCTAAAAAAAATGAATGTATATAAATATATATTGAGCTTTCACAGTATGTACAAGCTCTGTGTTATTGGCTGCAATTTGCTTAAATTGTCACACAGAGTTTAATGCTAAGTGACGAATGGCTCTTTCTCTTCGTTTAAGAGCACAAGAAGAAGCTCTGAGCTCTGTAGAGGCATCCGCTTGTTTAGCATGAAAAGGGTCAAGGGAACCTGTAGGGTCCAAGTCTTAAACGTCTCACAAAAGACCCAGGGAAAGATTAGTAAGAGGGGATCAGATATCATTAAAGCCTTAGCGTACGTGTGATGTTAACATGTTTTACAGGCTCAGCCATGGCTTAACTAGAGAATGTATTCTGTGTAACTGAATAGAGATTGTCAAAAACAACTGTATACCGTAACTGGTTTTCCATTCACTGTGGTTAAACACTGTTGTTTTTTAATGAGAGCAATTTTCATACGTGTTTTACTGCCTGATTATATTCTCTATTCTATGTTCTTCCATTTTTTTGTGTTACATTTTTATTCTGTTCCTTTTTTTACTTACAGACTAATCTTCAGTGGGACCCAATTTCTTGATTTACTCTTTGTCCATTAAATTGCAGATGCTGGCCAGAAGTGAAACTAGCATTGATTTTCAATAGTTTCCAAAGAGTGTTTCAGACATATGACTTGAATTGTGTTGTTGTGTGAGATGTTTCTCTGTCCTGCAGAGCTGGAATGATTTTCTGCAGTCTTCATTGCTGTGGAAACAGACAACAGGTCAATGAAAGTTTAGGTGTTAAAGTCCTGAGACTATAAAATCTGCTTCCAAAACCAATAAAGTGGACCAAACCAAATGTATCATGCACATAATACATGGTGCTCTGAAATACTTGATTCTGATTGGTCAGTTGCGACCTTCCAAGGTCGGTTGTTCTCCTCAGGAATCACTGAATCTCTCATTCAGTGACTAGAATAGAAATGCCTGTTTTAGAAATATCATATTGTCCAAATATTTCAACATTAGGGTTGAATTACCTCATGTCATGGCCTCTGTTCACAGCGGCATGTTTAGTCAGCACAAAGAATCAGATCTTCCTTCACTATGCCCCATTGTAGCTATATATCCTCTTACACTCATGAGGAAAGTAAAGACATTGATGGTGCTTCTTTGAAACTGTTCCTTCTCTTATGTCTCATCCTACTTTTTATTGTAGCCTAGGGGGAAAACAAGTACCATGTTTGTAGTCCTGGAGGGCTTTAATTGCCTCATTTTTAACAATGGTGGAATGATGAATTCATGGTTTAACATGTGGTGACATTCAAAGAGTGGCAGTCAAATCAAATTAGCATATATTAATGTTTGACATTTTAATTTATTATAGTTTCATTAGCCTTCATCCACAACTGAACAATAATATTTTTAATTGAGAAAATAACTGGTGCTCTTGACGCCAGAGAAGCAAAAGTTGCAGAAGTTTAACATTGACTGAAGGTTTGTTTCAGACTTGTGAGATGAAGAGCTGCGTTCATGTTGATGGCGCCATTGATGGAAGCTGAAGAGTACAGCGAGCGGAAAATCGATGTTCTCCAATGGAACATTCATAGGTATTGATCAACATTCTGGAGCTGCAGGAGATGTGATGAGACGTCTGATCCTGAGGGAGAGAGAAACCTCCAGCTTTCTTTAGATTAGCATCCCTGCTAATATCATTTAGAACAAAGGCTGGCCACTGCTTGTGGATTCATTTCACAGTTGTGCCGTTTCGGGTTATTTTTGGCATTGTAGTGTTTGAGGTTCAAAAGCCTAACCTTTTTGCTGTCGTTTTGTTGTCATAAAGAAAAGAAGATTTGGTGTGAGACTCTCTCTGGTACTTCTGAGGTCATAAGGAGTGTAAACACATTTGAGATTTCGCAGGAAAAGCAAATATGCTTTTTCTTCAAAGCTGTAAAGAATCAGAGCAATAGGTTGCCGAACACGCGCCTCTCTTTTCTGTCACTTTCATTTTTCCTCCTCACAGCTCACTGAATGTTGTGTCCCAACAGCTCAGTCAGACGTCTGTTCCAAGCTCTGGTTAGAGGATCACTGGACAACATGGAAACAGATTCCAAGGGGACATTTCAGTTATGCAATACTTTTGGAAAATGGCAACTTAAGTGCCCAGTTAACAACATATAAAATCCATTGTAAATTACAGATTGTGGTTTCCCAAGAATGATGTCAAGTGTGAGATTATGGCATTAATGCTTTTGTTGACATGCCTGTAAAAAGTGGCTGAGGGAGTATTTAATGAACAAAGTAGCTTGTTCATTAAATAGGGACAAAAATTAGCCATATTAGTAAATTGTGCCCCAGTGCATGCTGGGAAGGATAAGAGAAAAGCTGCATTAAGTTGCATTACTTGTGTTTCTGAGAAATATAGTTTTTAGAGCTACAGAATAGTAAGTACAAAAGTATTTAAAGTAAAAAAAACAGCATCATGTACTGAGAATAATTTTCTGTGTATTTTGTGGGAAATAAATTTCTCCTCTCATTCTCTGTTTTTGTGCAGACAGACATCGTAAAAGAGGAGAAACAGCTGGAAAGTCACCTCAATCCTACAACTTTCACCTCCCCCACATTCCTGTCTCATCTCTCCCTCTCCTCACGCTGTGTTTCCTGAAGCATCACATCTTCGGATCACCTGCCATCCTCTCCACGGCTCATTCATTTCTCCTGTTTCCTTATTTTCCCTTATATTTTGGGTTCTGCAATCTGTTTACTCACTGTGATCTCAATATCGCAGTGTGTTTGCTGTGGCTTATAATGGAGTTACTTGTCATTAACTTCTTGTTTACTGAGGTGGCGTATAAACACACTTCTGTTCAGCCTTGTGTCTTTGCATGCTGTGTTCACTTGTATTGTTTTCCTGGCTTGCCATACAGGGAAAATCTTGGAATTCTGTGATTGGCTTGGTGGCATTTTGCCATATTTTCCCTCCAACATCATCCACATGTTAGCTGTGTCCTGCTTCCCACACTGAAGCCAAGACCTGGAACCTCCTGGACCTGGAATGCTGGCCAAATTTAGGAAGAACACACAGAACACTGATCTTGGGAATATAAAGATGAATCCATGTTTAACGTGGTGATGAATCCATAACATTCCTGGGATCAAGCTTGAGGAAACGGATTGAAAATAAATAAGAGCCAGACAGCAAGAGAACAGAAATACATGAGACTTTTATTTCAGAGCAAATCAGCTGTAATTGGTGGTGGATATGTACTGCTGTGCTTTGCCAAGGCTTGGCATTATTTTAAACTAATTGAAATGCCTAAAGTTCTGCACACATTGAGAATCTCATTTATCCATTGTAAATTTATCTTGGCTGCGAGCGCAGTCTCTCATCTCAACCTTTTTGACTGTCTTCTTATGCTGTTTAACTTTCCTTGTTTTCATGGCAATTTGTGTCAAATATTAATGCATTGAACTGAAGAAACAGATTCATTTCAGTTTGTTTCTGAAATGTGGAGAATTATCCACCTACACAGTTGCAGAGCCGCAGTTCATGCCATGTCTCCCGTTTGCGGCCCCCCCATTTCCTCAGATTTTTAAGTAGCTTTACCAAAAAATATTAACATTGGTTCAGACATGCTTCTCTGTAACTTAGCAGATGACATGATTGGCTGAGCCATTTCTGCAATTGTCTGAGGTGAGAAAATGTTCCGGCCGTAACGTCATAACATATTTTTCAGAAATGGAGCCAGTTTAATTTGCGAGATAAGGCTGTGCATTGGTCTACATTCTGTTGTATGAGTCTTCAGTACTATAGAGTTAAATGGTGTCATCTCACTTATTTTCAGTGCTTGACTGAAAGGAAAGAATCTGGACCATTGTTTGTCATTTGCCAACGCTTATGCTAATCAAAAACTGTATCACTGAATTCTGTGGAACACAAAAGTAAAAGTTTTGGACGGTTTTACCGGTCAGGACTTTCTGACTTCCAAAAGAACAAAAGGTTTACCAAGAAAGTGGTTCACCATGTTCCTGCTGAAGTCTTCCAACTTTCTTCTAAAGTCACAAAAGCTTTGTGTGATGAACAGACCAAAACTGAAATTGTTATTCGACGTAATCTTCTCCAGTGAGCTATTAACTGCTGTGGAACATTCAGTAAGATGACCTGCAGAACCAACTAATAGTCTGATTTACGAGGAATCATCCACAGCAGTTAAATTCTGCAGATTCAGACCAAAGCCTTGAAGCTTAAAAAACTTGTACAGTGAATGTGTCCTGTTACACTCTCAAGACAGAAGAAACGCAAGGGTTTGGAACATAAGACTGAAGAAATACTAACATGAATTTGTGTTTACAGGGTCGAGCTGTTCTGCAAGAGTTAAAATGCCCCCGAAATGTTCTGAACATAGTTTTCACATTTCTTGTTTGTCACTCGTGTGTAACCTTGGGTTTTGGTGTTTTTTTAATTGATTTTATTGAGTTGGTTTAACCACCTAACTGGTTAACTAGCTTCCAACAGGACAACCATGAACTTCATTTCATTTTTTCTATAAATCCTAAAGACAGAACATAAAGCAAAGAAATCTACCAAGGACACACAAGCTGTTGTTTTAATTAAAAGGAGAAGGTTTGTATGACAAACTCTGTGAAAAACATAGTTTTTACAATCACCAATGGAGTCATACATGAAACTCTTTTTGTAATGACAAACCAAACATTATAAATGTTCAAGGTCATTTATAATTGTAGCTTATTTAAAAACTAATAGTACTGAAGAATTCAGAACTACAATCGCCATGTTATTCTTAATAAGCCGTTGGCATGACAACCTTCACCTGAAAAGCTTTAAATGGATTTTTCCCAATAGCAATAATGTCAAATTAACCCTGTGAGTTCCAGTAAATGACATTTGCTCTGGTGACAGCTCCATTATAATCCTGTTTGCAGGATAAACTCCCCACAGTGTAAACGGTCTCATGAGACCACAGGGAGCTGTATACCTGACGTCTAATATAGTTGCAAATGGAACGATTTTCTGCATCTAACACCACGATGGCTTCATAACTCTGAGGCCAGGCTAAATCCATGAATTAGCCACTAATGAGGCATATTAAAGGTAATTGGAAGCAATGCTACATGTATGTTTGGCATCTTATTTACTGTGTGTTTGTTTTATTTTTGTGTTGTATGTGGCATTAAATCACATACACGTATAAGTACTGTAGTTTTAGAATTATGCTTCTGTATAATGTAATATAAAGTTTAATATAAAGTTAAAATATAAAGTTTATAAATAATATAAAGTTTATTGTTAATCAGACTTCATCAGTGTTTTTCTGGCAAAATAACATTGCAAATTTGCACAAATACGTTAATATTTTCCATGAGGCATGCCTGGCCGGACAAATATTCCTTTTTTYCAKKWWTCATTTCCTGTAKTGCACCTGAGAMACCTGCAMTTTTACACCCCCCGCCTCAATTCAGYCAGCTGCTGAAATGATATCTGCTACRTAATCATTGTGAGAACATCTCAACATAATGTGTGTGTGGATAGATAGAAGTGTGTTTGTCCATCATTATGCCATTTGCTCCCAAAATCTTTCCGTCTCTGCTCTGAAGGAGAGAGAGAGGAGAGAATTCACTCAGTGAGAGTCAAGCCCCTCTTCCCACCTCCACACTAGCTCAGCAGTTTCAGAAAGTGAGTATCTGTCCTCCATTGATATATAATGATTCTAAAAACAACAATACAATTCTAAAAATATACTGATTATTCTAAATCACTGGTATTAAATTCAGTTTAAATTAAATAAATTAAGCTCAAACTTGGAAAAAGCTGAGCTTTTTTGTGCATGTGTTTGACATTGATTTAAAAACTTTTTGATAAATCATGGTTTCTGTTAAACTATTTGCACACATAATACAATAAAAAATACAATTCACGCACGTGAATTCACGCTTAGTCAGATGTGGCCCTGACAAGGCCACATGCCCTGCAGGATTCAATTTCATCTTCTGTTTCCTGTCCGTATAGGAAGCAGTTCCTGTCTTCACACTTCCTGAATGAAACTGGTGTGCATGAAATTGAGAGGGGAGCGAAGGAAAAAAATTAAAGAATAAAAAACAGTTCTGCGACTCCCTTTGGGCCTGTGCAGTTTACCAACCTCACAAATCCAATTTCAAAATGGCATTTGGTAGTTACAAGCACATGACCTTGAAATTGGAAAGACACGTTCCGCTATAGGCCGCTCCGTGCTTTACGGTTAGCCGCGGTTGACTGTTGACTCATGTTGGTCCGTCGAAATTCCGATGGGACTTGCGGGGTTCTGCTGATGTGTACAGATCTGTGCTTCATTTGAACGGACATGTGAGTAGCTTCAAATTAAACTACTACATATTAGAATGAATCGTAGCAGAATAACACACTCTTCTTGCATGTATGTACACACTTCTTTTATGCATGTACATATATAGTGACC
>JBAJNP010005972.1:0-27115 GCA_036877545.1 Yasuhikotakia modesta
AGAGAGACACACACAGAGACAGAAAGAGAGGGACACACACACACAAAATCATTTAATGTAACTTTCAGTATTCATGCCACAGACAAAAACACAATCTACAAAAAATGCCTAATATGTCCTTTAAGTCAAGGACAAATGTCTTTTCAGTAAAAACCCAAATCATGTTTAGTGTTAGACTGCCATCTGCTGCTGAACAGCTGAGGCCAACATACTGAAAGACTTTTGAGGATAAAGCTGTGAGGATGAAGAGAATTAAAAGGCAGGTGTATGTAAATCAGGGTAAATTTGCAAACACTTGCTTGCAGGCGTAAGACTCCATCTCTGGGAAATAGAAGCAGACCCCTTCATACAGACAGTAGGAGTCATGTGTGGGGGGGCAACTCTGTACTGTTTTGTTGTGTTGCTGTGGTGAAGTGGCATCAAGCGGACTAGCTGTGCTCAGCCAGGTGGAGGCGCTCTTAAACTCCTCTGTAACAAAGAGCATGAAAACAGGGTCACTATGTCACATGACGTTGTATTGTGTCTGATACACGTAAGTGTGTGACTGTTTTTCACAGACTCAAATTATCCTATTATGTAATTATCATAACACAACGCAGAGAAGTAAAACAAAGGCTTCAGTTTTACCCTGACATTTGAATCCAGTGCCTGTGTAGCCGGGCCGACATCGACACTCAAATTTTCCTACTGTATTCAAGCATTCAGCGTTTACGTCACATCTGTGCATGTCTAACCTGCACTCGTCTATATCTGTAATGATACACACACACAAACAGACAAGACGTGCATGAGGAGTATGTTAAAGTTAAATCAGTTTTTTAACACTTACACACTTTACACACACATCATTTCAAAGCAGCTTTACAAAAAATACCTTTGTTAACTGTCTTAATGTTGTATTCCGGCCCCTTGTGGGCAAGGCAAGCTAACTGTGTGTGTGTGTGTGTGTGTGTATTCCTACCGATACAGTGAAGTCCGTCTCCACTGAATCCAGTTTCACACCGGCAGTAATATCCACCTGCTGTGTTCACACACTGAGACTGAGAGTCAGTACACTTCACCAGGCCCGCTGTGCATTCATCGATATCTGTGCAAACACACACACACACACAAAACTACACATCAATATCCACACACACTAATTTAGCTTCACACATCCATCACTGATCATCTGTTTTAGTCCGTTTTGAAACCACATCATCTGACATCCAGTGTAAACACACACTTACCCACACACAGCTCCCCATCTGCAGTGAAACCTCTCACACACCGACACGCAGCTCTGCCCTGCTCCAGTGTACACTGAGCATTCACATCACACTTCAGAGAATAGCAATCGTCCTGGTCTACCAGAAGAAACATCCAGAAGTATTCGACAATAAAGTATAGAGTAATAGAGTAGAGATGATTCTGAGAAACGCAAAATGCTAAAACGGGTTCCTTCACATGCTAAATCAGATCTAAACGTACCTGACACCATCGCCTCAGTGAAGGTCACTGGATGGTCTTCTGAAGGTACGTCTGATATGGCCAGTGGCGAGCTCTCATCATTTAGTGTTTTGTTGCTCAGGCTTGAGTCATTACCAGAAGATTCTGTGAGGACAAAGACAACTGTAGCGTTTCACGTGTCCATAAGGAAACGTTTTGACCCTGTATGTAATTTGAATTTAAGAAAAAATTGGGGCACATTTCAGGAAGCAAAAGTTGTACAAGTACAACTACAAGCACCCAAAAAAAGATGGTCACCATCTTTTAAAATGACAATAAAGGATTGTCTTTCTCATCTATGAAAGCAACAATCTTCTTTCACATTACTAATAAATGATGGCACAGCTCTGAGCTGCTGGGATGAGAGCAGGACGCAGTATCTGTACCGGGTTTGGCGAGAGGATGGACAACAACCAGAGCAGCCGGTTGGATGGAGATGTCATGGAGATGCTCAGGGTTTTGTTTGTTTCTCATGTCCAGCTGGAAAAGCAGATGATGTTCCCAGTCACTGACCCAGAGCATGTGCTCAAACACAGCGACATCAAACGGACGACCTGCGCCAAACACAAATGATGTTCATACATTCATCTGCAGAGCAAAACTGTATGTTATCTTGTATGTTAGCAGCAATAAGGTCAATGAGGGATATGTTGTATATCTGTCTTAACTAGCAAAACTAGCTTCATCAACTAGCTTTACAAGAGAGTTCTGGTCACCTGACCAGCATTAACCAGCATACACTGGCCTGAAATTTGTGCTGGTCTTCTCAACAGGATAGCTAGTTGGTAAGTTTTAAAAATAGATAAATTTTTAACAGTTTTAAACTGACTAACAACAGAAACAACTGATATGGTTGTGTGCACAATTTTAATCTCATCTTCATGCTTACATTATATGTGCAATTATTATGTTTGTGCATTTGGAAAAGAAGCCTCACCTACTTGGTTCTCGCTTAGTACGTGCCGATCAGAACCGTCCAGGTTGGCCGACTCGATCAGACCTGTGCCCAGGTCACACCAGTACAAACGCTGGGAGTCGTGGTCCACACATAATCCGCTAGGAGACACCAGTCCGGTGCTGACTACAGCCTCACGTGTGGTTCTGTCCAGACCCAACCGCTCCACGGCAGGACGGTTTCCCATGTCTGTCCAGTACACGTTCCTCCAGACACACGGAAGATCCATGTATGAGTCGATGGTTTAGACGTATTAAACACACATTGAACAACTTCAGTGACACACAACAGTCAGTCATGTTTGATGACATCATTAACATCTACATCAAACATGTTTGAAACAACACAATGACATCACAGGAGACAGACGATTCACTCATGGTTTCAGTCTGAAAAGTTTCGTACTGTGTCTGAGGATGTACCGCAATGCCTCTTGGTTTCTGGATGTCTTTATCTACAAAGATTTCCCTGTCAAGTCCATTTAAACTGCTGCGGGAAATTAAGGATAACCTGAAATACAGAATATTACATCAGCTGAGGTAATGCACATATTTCTAAGGCAGTGTGTGTTTGTTTGTACATGTCTATAGCCCACCCTGCATCGGTCCAGTACAGCTTGCGATGGACCCAGTCTACAGCCAGACCCTCGGGTGAGTCCAGCCCAGTGGAGATCACGGTTTCCCCTAAACCTCCGTCCAATGAAACCCTCCCAATATTCCTCTGACCTTTATCTGCAAAATACACCTAAAAACAAAGATATAGAAGTTATTTCTATAGTTACAGAAAATTTTATAATAATGTTCCTGTATTCTGTGTTGGCATTTTTGGCACTTTTGCATCATGTGACTGTATTCTGCTACATGGCAGTAAAAACATATTCCCAGATTCTGGTTTCCTGACAGTCTGTTGCAGCTTCACCAAGTGGCCACTAGACAGCAGCTGTAAACCCATTTAACAACAGCAGCCTCCCCAAATTAAACTTGGCTTGGTGATGCCAAGTCGCACCTTGTTCTGCACTGGATCATAATCCAAAGCCATGATGGTGCCTCTTGGCTCCTCCAGCAGTTTCCTGCTCTGTGTGCCATCCATGTTTATCTGTCTTATATCCACTGTATTGGCAAATAACACGGATGGTGGAGGCCCTGTTAAAAATAAAGCAAAAGGTTGCCAGAAGATTCTGTGTTATTAGAAGCAAAGGCATTAAATGTTGATTAACTACATGCTTATCCCAATAATTCAAGTTAACTGCAGTGAACTTACCTGTGGCTACACAGTGTTTTCCATCCGGCTGTATCCGGTATCCAGGTCGGCACTCACACACCCACCTGCCTGGAAATAACGTCACACACACCTGACTGCATCCTCCACGATCTCTTGACAAACAGCCTGAAACATACAAGAAAACTGTCACAAAATCTCACGCTATTCTCTCACTCTCATATACACAAGCCTGAATTCAAGTTGTCTTAACCAATAGCAAAAACGCTCAGTTTAAAAGATTCACAAACACTCACCTGTGCAGGAGCGTCCATCTGCCTTCAGTACGGATCCTTCCGGACACAAACACACATCTCCTGCTGCCGTGTGGACGCACACGTGATCGCAGACGGTCTCGTTGTCCACACACGGTTTAGCTTCTGTAAAGACACGATTGTGACACTTTAAACAATGCACTGATCTCAACAGATTACCTGTTAGCAGATGAGTGTCTTTGTAACTCGTTTCACAAAGTCATTTACGTTTAATTCTCACATATTATGACAAGTAAGTAGCAAAGTTATTTTAAAAATTTTAAGAGCATTTAAAACATCCAGCTATTTAGACATTGTATTAAAGTTAATGCTTGTTAAACATGTTATTCAAACATTTTTTTAATTCTGTGACTTTCCACTAACTACTTATATGATGTTTAAGAAGTTCTGCTAACATTACTGCCAAAATGTTTTTGATAACGTTGAACTTTCAGAGCATGTTAGCCAACGTCAGTACGTTTCCTGTTAGCTGGAGCGCTCCAAACACACGTTTTTATTATCCCACCATTATTCTGCTCCTACCATGGCAGGTCTTCATGTCAGGCAGCAGCAGGTAACCCCTGGGGCAGGTGCAGAAGTAAGAGCCCGGAACGTTCTCACACCCCAGGGAACAGCCGTGATTCCACAGAGCACATTCATTTATATCTAAAGATGAGAAACAAACATCTTCCTTTGAAAGGATTTCTGCTTTAATATCATCATTTCCGCCTTGTTGTGTGTTTCCCAGGAAAAATGGATGTTATACCCTCACAGAAGTTTCCCCGTTTACTGAGAGAGAAACCGTCTCTGCAGCGACACGGGCCGGCGTCACCGTGATGGGAACAGACGTTTACACACTCTCCTGTCTGCAGATCACAGCCTGCACAAGAACAGACAGAATCTCTTTCAGGAACATCTGTCAGTGTAACAGCTGTGCTGTCTGTCATTAAAGCTGCTATTCATTTTAAATAATGATCAGCTATGAGTGTTTATTTACCAGTGTTTTATTGACCAAACAGCATTAAGCATCCAACATGACACAGTTCTGTGATGTTGTTCTGTTGCTCAATAACTGTTTTTAGAAGTTAGTAATTATTGTGAATAGTATTATGCATAAGAACTTAAGAAGGACCTTTGAGAAGTGATAACATTTAATCTCTCATTACCAACCTGGAGTGAAAGCAGCAGATCTCTCCACTACTGGTTGATTTATGGGATGTACCACTTTGACATCAGCAGGGGGGTGCGGCATCCGTCTGGAAGTGACATTCTCCACAGGCCCCCCTGTGTACTTGTTTACTCGCGTTATGGTTCTTGACTTAGAGTCGGTTAAGTACACATAATCCAGGAAAACGGTCATCCTCACAGACTGCGATCTAGGAAGACAACAGACAGGGCATGTTTACTATGAAGGGTTATGCTAGTGAGTCTAATGCTAGAGTTTAGTGCTACCTTAAGGGCTGATTGAAGACGTTTATAATGTTGCCATCGTAGTTGCAGGACCCCAGTGCGGTTTGTCTTCGTAGGCCTTGCTGAACCCAGAACAGTCTCCTGTCTCTGTGGTCAATGGCCAAAACTTTTAATCTGTCTGCAGCTTTTAACACTGTTGCTCTGTTGCCCCCTGTGGTGTCAGACCGCTGGATGCTGGGAGTCCCTCCATTTGACAACCAGAAAATATAGCTGGAGAATTTGAAAGAGCAAGATTTGATACAGCCCATAAAACTCTGTTTAAATCGCAATGTAGGGAAACAAAACAGTGAAACAGTGAAACAAATACTGTGATTTTAAATAAAATCTTTAAATTTTTAAATAAAAGGCTATTTTAAATAAAACAAAATGTTTCTTTGTACTTAGATAACCATAAATAAGAGAAACAAATATGCATAACAACATTTAATAAGTTTTAAAAACTTTCCAGTTTCTTAAATTAATCTATGCTAATGTTGCTTTATTTGTGTTTATGTATAAACAAAATGGCCAGTGATTAATACTGGATTTTAATACCGGATTAGCCGTTCACAACAGTCCACTGTCACAGAAAAGTGAGGGCAGTGTGTTGTTTAGAAAGCTCTGTTAGAATTACACCTATGTGCCAGTCGTGTTTGAAAGAATGTGACCATCCGAGCAGCGTTTATAACTAACACGCAACCCAGTATTTCAGCAACTGAACACAACTGTGAAAGTGACAAAGCGTTTAGTCATTCTCACTCTCCGTGACAGTCAATAAGCACATGCTGAGAGAACAGATAAAAGAATGTAAAACATGTTGTTGTGGCTAACAGGTCTGACCTATGGCTCACATGTCTTTATGCTTGTTATTTTTTAAAACTATTTAAAACTACATACGTTTTGGGCCTTTTGTGTATTTGCTATTTACGTTATTTTTTTTACACTGGCTGTTTTGGCATCTTTACCACAATTGCCCATTTTTTATATTTAACAATATTTTTACTAAGTAATTGATTTACAATATTGTTGTGCATTTTCCTGTCCTTGAACTACTATATACTCAACATATAAGAAACGTTCTCAGAACATTGGCTAACGGTCTCTGAAAGCTCTTTAAAGTTATCAAAACGTTCTTGCACTAATGTTGATTAAACATTTTAACAGTAATTTTCCAAGAACATTCAAAATAACATATTTGCACTTAATGGAAACGTTAGGAAAACGTTCTTTAAAGTTAGCTGGATAGTTTCTGATGTTTACCTCTCATTTGGATCAACAGCAACGCTGCTCGGCTGAGACAGATCTCGCAGGATAGTTCGCTCATTTTTCCCATCCGCTTCCACACTCTGTATTGTTCCCGTCTCTGCATTGCTCCATAGCACTGTATTCCCAATCCAGTCCACAGCCAGTCCTGTGATTCCCTTCACCGACGACACAAGCTTCTAAAGCATCAAACAAACCTGCAATAAGAGGCTTTTGTGTGTGTTTAAGTCATGCATGATGTTGCATCAGTACCTGTCTGCGTGTTCCGTCCAGTCCAGCTCTGTTTATTATTCCCGCGTGTGTGTCGGCCCAGAAAACTGTCCCTTCACTTACATGAAAGTCCAGAAAGATAAACTTTCCCACCCTGGAAACGATTTCTCTCAGGTCTTCGCCATCAAGGTTCATTCTCATAATTCCATTTCCAAAGCCAGTTAACAGATAAGGCTCAGGATCTTAAACAAAACGAATAAATATCATTTAAAGTGGGATGTTTATGCGTTAACAACATAATTTACACCTTAAAACTTTTAGCTGTATATATCTTTTATCCTAAGTACATTAAAGCTATACAGGTGATACATGTATAACACATGTGACCTTTTGCATGATGTGACCAATTCTCTAATAATTCTTGAGGGGCAAGTAAGGGGATGTGTTTATTTTATTATATGTAGGTGGCTGTATTTAATAAATCAAATAAATTAGCGTTAACATTTCTCCATGACCCCTTGTGGTGTGACCCTAAACCAATGTGTTTGATAAATGCGACAGGACCGGTGACCTTGGTCATAAAATTGCGCATCATTATTGCCCGGCCACATTAGCGCCTATAATGTCACGCAAAGTAAATTTATGTTGCTTTGCGACCCCAGTCTTTTCATGCAGTGATGGAGAGAGTTTCACATCTGTCTCACAAACACTTTCAGAAATAAAGCAGCTGTGTCCTAGCAACACACACCACAATGGAGGCCTTCTGACTGACCGTCATGTTGCTAGGATGGGCAGATACACAATTTTTGAACAATAGGAAATCACTAATTTGGCTACATTTAGAGTAAAAGCAATATAAGTTTGATACAAATGATAGAACAATTGCACAAAAGTTTTGATATTTTGGTTACAGGGATATTTAACAGACTCATGCTAATCTGCATCAATATTATGATGGAAGAAGGGAAATTTTTTTTATCAACACAACACTGACGATAAAATACTTAAAATACTTTTAAAAGGTGTTTCTATAACATTTAATCTCTTCCCTGACAGATAATAAGAATTAATACTTGTGTATTTATACAAAAACAGGGTAAAATTTAAAAACAAATTCAGCAAAATGTAGATTTTGGTGTGACGCTAAATATATAAAATATACATATATGCCACACGATAAGCAGATAACAGGTGAACGTCCTCAAACATTATTGTTATCAGAAGTACAGCATCTTTCATTACATGTTTAGCATTGATTCATCACACTCATATTCAACACACACTCACCCACACAGCTGAAGTTACCCGTAGCCCAGGGACGTCCGCCCCAACATGACTCTCCCTTAGCAGGGCTTGAGGCACAGGCAGGGCCCACTTTCACCATCCAGAACCACAACTGAAAGGTGGCTGCAAACGTCCACCAGAACATAATCCTGTCTCAGTTTCTACAGATGCCTCCTGGTAGTTCCTTGAACACGGTACCATGCGATGCGGCCATAACTCTTCTGCATCCTTCACGTGTGTCCAATCGGCTTCAACCTGAAGAACGATTGAGACGTCAAAACATGTTTCTACAACCCAGAGTTGTCCTTTGACGCCGAGATGGTTAAAAGTGAGGGTTCGCTGGAACAGCCAGGTTTGTGCAGAGCTTCAGTACACACACACACAGCGCTCCGATCTCCAGCCCTCCTGCTCTCTAACTGTTTTGGAAGCAAAGTATGAAATTCCTGACAGTCCCATGGTAAATTTGACACATGGTGAGACCAGCCACGGCTGTGGAGAAAGCTTTCCTCGGTGTAAGACTCTAATTCTAGACTCAGACTCTCAGAACGGCCACACGCAACACAAAAACTGCCCTGCGCTTAGAAGAATAGCCTTCGGTCATCCCAATTCACCTCTTGGCCTCTGCTGGTCCTGCGCTCTGTGCATGTGATGCAGTAGGAGTGGTCATCAGATCAGACCCAAAGCTTTTCTGCTGCTCATGAGTAATGAGAGGCTCCCTTCACATTTTCACACACACACAAACTGAGCGTTGTTGTGTTTGCATAGTCTCTGTCTGGCTCCTAGAGTAAGGAATCATATGGTTGGATATGGGGGTGGGGTATGTAAGTAACCACCTCTGTTTCCTATTTACTCCACTGAACGCAATCTTATTAAACGAATGACTGTCATATTGTTACGGGAATTAAAGGCAGTACTGTGGGAAAAACAGGTAGAGACACAACAGATTCTCTGTTCCTGTCTCTAACCAGAACAGGAAGTGAAGCTGTGACACAAACTCACAGGACTGGGTATGACATCAAACCTGACAGAATGACATATGAACTGACATTTAAACTTGATAGAGTTAAACTAAACATTTACATTTATTCATTCATTCACAGTAATTTATTTATACATCATTGATGTTTTTATCCAAAGCGGCTTACAACTAATTCAAAGTATATTTTTATCAGTACTTGTAATGAAACAACAATAAAACCTGTTGTACCTGTTGTATTAGAGAAACTCTGCCTGAAAATCTGCCTGATTCTTTTGTTCTGATATTGACAGAACTGACACTCAAGCCCATGTTGTTGAGCACTGATCCATCAGCGCTGGTCCAGAGAAGGTTACTACCCCGTTACTCCCCGACGGTGATGCGATCTCAGTTGCTGACATCATGACTGATGGTTTGAGGCGCTGATCCAGTTCAGCCGGTGGAACAGAACACCAGTTCTCTGGTCCAATGCATGTCAGAAACGGAACCATCAGCACCACAGGTATCAGCTGACAGCTCAATGAGCTGGGAAATACAGCAGCCCCAGTGGATTGTGGGATTGCTCTGCAGACCTATAATGATTTAAATAGGGTCTCACTGCTCAACACTGTCAAAAGGTTTGAAGCCTTAAGCTTAATCAATTTATAAGTTGTCATTTCAAATTAATATTTTAAATCCTCACTGGTTCAATGAATTAAAAACAAGTTACATTTTTAACATTTTATATATTAAATGTAAAAACAAAGTTTTTTACTGTGAATACATTAAACATATGGTTTCCATACTGTACTGTCTTCCATGTATGATTTTTAACCAGTCACTTGCAGGGCTGATATTACAATAAAAGCAGTGGTTTACTCCCAGCAAACAGAAGCATAAATTTTACAGGCAGGAAGTCCTGTCTGGCTATCATCAGGTGTTGGACATTAACACCATAGACTGCACATAGCTCTGTCTGTCACAGCCCAGTTGACTGTAAACAAGGAATAGGACCATTCACTGATACAGCTGAACAGGTGGGCGCTGGTACCTGCCAATAGCATGTTGATACATTCGGACACAGTACTGCTCTGTTCTAGTGCCGTGTGCTTGGATTGTGAGAAATCAGAGAGATTCATTTATAAAGGCAATAAACAGGAATTGTCTTATAAACTGATTAAAACCTAGTGTTGTTTCTGCTTGTTGTTCAGGCTTAACGAAAAACTAAAAAAGTACATTTGAATTTGAAATATAGTGCATCTACAAACCATCTAACTTGTTTTAAAATACACTGTATTATAATACACACTGACAAACAACGTAGTAATTTTCGCAGCCAATAGCATTACAGTGAACTTTGTGTCTCCTGTCTGACTGTATCGGACCGGTTTCTGCCATCAACAGTGACCCTGGAGGATACAGATGAAGCTGAAGATGAAATTAGTCACGTGATACACCAGAACCACAATAACAACCACAGAGTATTTATTAACAAGTACACCAGTGTAGTTTATTAATGCAAGCAGTTTGTCCCTATACAGATCAGAAAGCCACTGTCAAGCGGTTGGCACATTTATGTACAAAACAAATGAATGGTACAGCTTGCTACTAAGCATTCTTTAGTGAGAGTACAAAAAGAAGACTAATACGGGACAGAGAGATTGAGCCAGAGAGAGAGAGAGAGATTGAGCCAGAGAGAGAGAGAGAGAGAGAGATTGAGCCAGAGAGAGAGAGAGATTGAGCCAGAGAGAGAGAGAGAGAGAGAGAAAGATTGAGCGAGAGAGAGATTGAGCCAGAGAGAGGGAGAGTTAGTAGTGAGGAATAAGATACTAGAGAGGGAGTTAGAGAGAGAGAGAGAGAGAGAGAGAGAGAGATCACCACAAACTAAACAGGCACAAATCAAACACTACCATCGAGGAGCTTCAGAGCAATGAATTCACCGTAGGATTAAATTACTGCACATTATGAAGGGGATACTTAGCAAGACGCATATAACAAACTCATAAAAGGGTGAAATGATTTTTTTTCCGATATTATTAACATTTTTTGATCCAGTTAAAACAATTACCATTGAATGCATGACCATGCCACAAATAACATTAAGATTCACAGTCTTTACCATTTAACATTACAGGGATCGGACTTTGTAGCTGATATCCCAATGCACTTACACCAAGAAAGAGCTCACAAAATGGTCAAATAAGTGCACAAAACTAGCTCTTAGAAACACTGACAGAACATGAGTTGCCAGGCATCAAAAGAATAAGACCATCGTCCCATATAATAATAATGACTTTTAGCAAGACAAAGAGTAACTCCACTGTTATCAAGATAATATTGTAAGCTCTTTAAATATTTTTGTTTTCATCGTGTTATTTATTCCCCTTTGAAAAGATACCCAACTTTACACTAATGCATGACCTGTGTTTTGTTTCCCATTTGCGTTGTTTTCTTTGGGACAAGGTTTTAAAAACCATGTCCCACCCCGTTTAGTGGTGGAATGTGTTTAGTCAATGTATTACGAATTCTCCTGAAGTTTAAGTGCTAACATACAATACATACATTTACAGAACGACTATATACAAAAGTGGAAAATTCAACTCAAATAAAAACTTTGTCAACTGTGTCTATATCTACGGGTAAATAAAAAAGTGGGTCATAAGACTGTAGGCTTGTGCATTTGTCGCTTGCTGCCAGTACAGAGTGAGTCTGGTAGATTTGAAATACCTGAAGTCCACTTTAAAGTGGTCACAAGTGGCCCGTCCGTCTCCCCTTTGGAAAAGTTACCCGAAAAGTGACCCGCGGGTCCACCTAAGATGACCTGAAAACTGGACTAGCGCGCCAAGCAAATAATAACCGTTTTGTACTCATTGTGATAATCTATGCAATGACATTTGTAGAAAAATAATAAATAAACACTTTATGGTACATCTGTTATATCTTATTTTTGTTTTTTGTCTTTCTCAGTTTTGAGTTTCTTTTACCAAAATAATGCAGAGTAAGTTCGTCATCTGCTGGTGTCGGGCTTTCGTCTATCTAACGATTAAAAAAAGAAGAGAAAGAGAAAAAGAGAGTTTTCATGCTTTAAGTCCTTGATAATGAGACCATAACAGACAAACACACATGAAAAATGTGCTTTTTTTTACCCCCATAAACCGACCTCTACGTAAGAATGGTTAATGCTAAACTGAGTTTGAAAAGAGTGAAAAACAAACAAAATAACTTTAGTATGTGGTGGAAAAAATCTGCACAAATTCTTTAAAAAATTAATTACAATAATGTGAAAAAAACCTACAACACTACTGCTAGCACTACATAATAATAATAATAATAATAATAATAATAATAATGTTTGTGCGAGAGGTAATGGGTTGGCCATGGGGTTGGTCGTACGACACCACCTGGACTGCACCAGTGCCAAAACTCCCCTTAATAGAAAGTGACGACACTGAGGGTCCTCTCGCCCCCGCCGCTGCTTCTGGTCTTATGTGTAAGCGTTGAGCCTTTCCTTGGAGCGCGTGGAGTGGATGTCGTGCAACTCCTGCTCCTCTTTGGACTTGCAGTCCTCGTATTTCTGCATTTTACACGCGTCCTTCACATAAGCCCAGTTGGCAGACAGCACCATCAAATAGTGGATCTAGGACAAAACAATAAAACGTTCAATAATAACAATAATACGACTTACAAACACAATTCATTTCTGTGATTGACACATTTACGTTGTTTGTAAATCACAGACTAATTTTAACAAATGTGTGGAAAATGGCTCGTTTAAATGACCATTTATTGCACTGTTTCATATATTCATTCAGCTGCTTAAATAACTAGCTAATAGGTTCGTGTTTGTTATTCATTCATAATCATTTGTTCAGGTTCTCGTGTGTATATTTCACATAAGAAAGATTGTAGTGGACTGCGGGTCGCTTGTAATTTGCAGTATCACCAGCAGGTGGCAGTAACGCACCGCAGCCATTTATTTATACACGCGCTGTGGTTTGATTGTATATTATACAGTCGATTTTAAACATGCATGAAAATGCAATGATGAAATAAACCTCTGTTCTAACTCTCATTGTGTGACACAGTCAAACCTTTGCACACGTGTGAGCCATAAACACGTAGTATGAAATACATTCATCATTTTAAGGCTATTGGGTCTGGATTATAAGCATTATTTTCTGCACAAACAGATTTCAAATAATCTAATACCTATTCTGCCTATGGGCACCTTATTCAGCGCAAAGGGGGCTGCGTTATGCACGCATTTGCACGCATTTGCATGCGCATTTAAATAAGCCACGCCCTGATTTCCATCTTAACAAAAGCAACGCTTCCTTATTATTATTTATCCCGCAGGGAGCGGAGACACATTGCGACTAACAGTCAGTAAAACTTGCTTTTTCCACAGCAGGGGACGGAAAAGCTCTTGTTTTAATTCCCTGCATCATCTTTAACAGCCACGTTTTCTCTTTCAGAAAATGGTTCCTCGTAAATTACTGAGCGCCTTGCTGCTCTAGGGCTTTTCTTCTCCCTGTTTCCATGACAACCAAAAGAGATGGCCAGCATCTCTCCATGTTTGTGTGAGAGAGACGAGGAGACGCACAGAGACGGGGAGGAACAAGCAGAAAGATAAATGATAAGAGAGTATGAAAACCAATTGGTATGAAAACCAATAAGAGAGAGCAGTCAGCGCCGCAAAGCACAATATTGTTCTCTAAATATTTCCCAGAATGCATTGCAGTGACAATGAACCGGTCCTACATAAAGGAGCTGAAGTGATGTCATTCCATCATGTCGCATCATCATAGCAATAAACATGTAAACAAATTGTTGCCAGTTTTAAGAGGATACATTTAACCCTCATCCTTACCTTGTCATGACATTTTTTGGCAACTCATTGACATTATATAATCAGTTGCATGGCATCAATTAATACTTTCATTAATGCAAAGCAATAAATTAGATTTAAACATTAGATTTAAAGGAAACAGATGACGTTTGTATCATTGTAATCGCACCAATGAAACTTAATAAATAAAACCTTTTCCTAACTTACATATAGAACATATTATAGTGCAGTGTATGGATCAAATGCAGCCTAATTATACGTGAATTGACCAAAACTCACCATTGCAATGACTGCAGCTCCAGCACCAGCCAGCGCACAGACAAACAGATGGAAAGTCATGTCCAGCTTTCAGGAAGAGAACACAGACACAAGACATTTCAACAGTGTTCATACAAATATTGTAGACGTGATCTATGGATTCATTTAAAGACATTATACTTTTGTTCATATAGCTATACACACACACACACACACACATAGATATATGAGGCACTCACCTCATTTGATTCACACATTTTGGAGAATTTATCTGACCCCGCACACACACTCTTCTCCTCTCCAATGGGCACAACACCTAAAATCCATGACATTTCTTATTCTCCAAGAACAATCTGTCTTTATGAAGTTCACAAGATTACAAGAATCTAAAGACTTTTGATTATTTTTGCATACATTTGTACCACTTGACGGCTACAGTTAACCACAGCTAACGTTAGCCAGCCAGGCTCATAGATTGTGAGGCCTACCATACTGGCGTGGGTCAAAACATAAACTTGATCCCGCGAGGACAGTCGTGTTTTGACAGATGGACCAGATGTTGTAATACATGAAGACAGGCAGAGAGGTGAATGCCGTCACGCCCAGCCAGGCCAACATGAAAATGTAGGTCAACATGATGAACTGAAAAAACAAAGGTTTTGAGACTCGTATAAAAGGTGCTCTTAAATATATGCATGTTATTTTCACAACCTTTCACAGCTCTGAGGGAAATATTTACTGAAGATAACACCTTTATCACTGATACACTCCACAGCCATCAGTGTCATCATTTGTTGGGGTTTAATTATCTACAATAATTGCAAACGCAAGAAATTCACGATGTTTCTCGTGGCACAAATGAAACGAGTGATTTAACAAGCAATCGTTTCCAGACTATTACAGAACGTACGTTTTATGTGCCGCAGTTACTTTTAGTGGCTGTACTTGGCCTTTGCTAAACAACGCATGCAGTTTCTCACCCAGGCACTGACGCAGCGTCCGCAGGCGGTGATCTTGAAGTCTCCATACAGATCTTTGATGGCTCCACTGGTGAAGAAACCTTCTACCATCAGGAGAATGCCGTACACGAAGAACGCAGAGGCGATGCCATAGATCACATACTTTATAATGTCAATGCTGGAGAGTGGAGGAAACAATGTTAATAATTTAGAAAAACATCTAGAATAATCTAGAAAAATATATTTTTTTCTATTGTTACATTCATACTCATTAACTGATCTGTTCATTTATTCTGCTCAGACATATTATTAATAATAGGAATAATGTACTTAATCAGTGTTTTTCTTATACTTTAGCTGGAAATTTTATCTTGTTAAATTACAAAAACATTAATTAATCAAACAATATTTAATTTTTTTACTAAACAAAAACTTTAAATCCAAAGTGCATAAAACATTGAAAGAACAGAACATTTCTTGAATTAGGTTTATTTTTCAAAAGTGTAGCAAGTACATGTTGATTTTTAAAATCAAATTGCAATACAAAAATCTGAAGTGATTGTTTTTGTCAATCACATTCGGAAAGTGATTGTATGTAATGCATCACTTACATTGTAAACACATCCAGGGCGTCTCCGGGTGCCCTGATCACCTCAAAGTAGTTCTGCAGGATGGTGACGGTTCCTGACAGAGCCTCATGGCCACACCCACAGAAGAGAGCCACACCCGCATACAGCAGGATGGTGGCGATCAGAGACGGATACGGGATCCCGCCCAGACATTTCAGACAGCACTCTGCACATCCTGAGAGGAGAAGAAGAAGAAGATACACTTCAGATGTTATCAAAGCAAGGTTGTGGAGAACAAGGTCAGTTTGGATTTCCACTGATTACGTTTGGCACTGAAATCTGCTTTAAAAAAAGTCTCAAACAATGTGAAACCAACAGGGTAACTGCAGAGTGTCTCGCTTTTTAAATGCTGTTTAAAACATCTTAGAAAACAGTGTGAGTGTGCTTGTATGGTCCTTCGCTCAGCCCCTGCATGACAAGACTAACAAGTGTCCAGACTTTTGTAACAAACGCTCCCTCCATCCGCTCTGAACTGGGCCACTGACGGTCAGCTGACCGCTGTTTGTTACTCTCCAGTGATTCGTAAAAGTGCCCTGCGGCTGTTTTAAACTCTTCTCCTGGCATCACGTATCGGTGTGAATCATAACGTATGAATTATGAATATTAAAATGGCAGTGGGGAAGAACACATGGACGGACTTACTGATTCTGATAGGATTCTGCAGGGAGCGTTCTCAGAAAGCTGGCTAATGTTCTCTCAAAGTTATCAAACATTTTCTGGGCAACTCAGATAAATCAATAAATCGTTGATTCATGTTATATGTTTCTATGTTTCCACTCAGTGAGGTATTGATTTATACAACAGGAGTTACGACTATGGCTTGTTTGAGGCCAGCGTTCCTCTACAACTCAAGCCTTTGATTGTGAAATATGAAAGACTGTCAAACAGCTTTAATAATGATGCAATAAAACTCAGACCTGGCTTTACTTTGCTTTGGCAAGGGACCAACCTGTTGTCATAGCAACTGCTAAGGATGAGAGAGTGAGGTACGGATGAGAATCTTTGTAGCGTTTGATGGATGTACATGTTTACTTTGCCTCACTTATGTTTCCCTGATGTTTGTCTCCTCATTGGCTGACTGTGACTGACAAAATTACATTGCGTTACGATGGCGTCTCACAGTCAGCAGTCAAGGGTGTTAAGCTGTCAAACAACAATTAATATTTATGCAGATTGCACACTTTGTTATTACAGGATTTTGCATTTGCAAAACAAATCCTTATAGGATTGTCTCACTGATTCACCAAAGATCACATGCAGACAAAGTTTGTGATCTTTTTTACTTTTCAAAAGTGCAGCCAAAAGTGATTTACCAGATTCCACCCTAAACTATACTAAATATTCAAAGTAGTGCTAAGTAGTGTAAGTTCTTAATGGCCAATGCCACCCTTTTAAAATGCCACTAGCTCAAATGACGCTAAAACAGTTTTTCTTTCAACAATTGTTGTTCTTTTTAATACAAAAGATATTTAGATAAACCATAACATACACAGATAGCGAATCCATTTGTAGGCCCATAGTAAAATCAACTATATTTTACAATGTCCATTCATGCAATTATCTATATATATATTATCTATATATTTCCCATTATATTGCTAAAACAATGTATGCTTTTATCAATCTTAAAATCATTTTCACTACTGAAAAATCATTTTCACTAGTTCATACAAATGTAACATAGCAAAAAACAAACCCAAGCAACACACACAAAAGCACTTTCTAGGAGGATTCTGTAATACTAAAGCTTTTGCAACTCCCACCCCATTGCCCGCCCCCCACCCCCAAACGCACCCTACCCTGCTCTACCGCCCATCTGTCAGTCTGACAGCCACAGTGCCACTCCTGCCCCGCTCCTCCCCCAACCACCAATTAGTCCCAGGAACGGTGGGGTCACCGTAAGCCAGTGGTCACCCTCACATCCACACAAGGGTTCTCACAGGGTTCTCAAAGAACGCGCCACAAAGCGCCGTAGGCTCAACGCTAATGCTAATCCTCACCATGAAGGGGAGCGAGAAAGAGAGAGTGATGGGATAAGAGATTGCGACAGATGAAAGAAAAAAGATGGTGGGAGTTGGAGAGGCAGGCAGATGGAGAGAAATAGAGATGTAGAGACAGAGTTTTATTTATTCAGGGCGTTATAGGGCGTCACAGGAATGATGAGTCCTGTTACCTTAAAAAATAAGCTTATTTTTGTACAAAGTCAATTTTTTAACAAGCTCATTCAGACCATCTTATGCTGTCAGCCTTTGTCTTAATAATTTTCGTAAGGATTTAAATAATTAAATAATAATAATTAAATGTCCATTTAAAGTGATTAGCATTACATTCTGTCCAGATAAAATGAATAAAAATTCAATTGAATTCAATCTCATGGAGTGGCAACCCAAGGGGGGCGTTCTTCATCACTGACCCCTCCCTGCATCTCTGCGCACGTTTAATCAACCAGCGGGGTTGCCATGGATATGGTTCTGCGAATGAGTCGGGTCTGTGCGCGCCATGACCCAGTTACTGCTCCGTGTGTCGACACATTCAGAGGCAAATGGGCTGAACGGTGAGACACATCTACACGGATTACGGGGGGAAACACGGCTCTGCTCAATCCAACAGGGAATGATGCAGGAATGGCGAAGGCTATCCCACCCCACAGCGATGCTGCAGAACATTCCCACGTTCTCCAAAGCCATCATGTTCCTCTCTTATCAGAGAAGAACCCAGCAGTGACACAATTAAGCCAGTTATGTTCCTGTGTGAGTGTTCTGCTTGTATCTGGATTTAAAACGTTCCGCTAGCACAGAAGACCTGCTATTGCAAAAGACTAACAACCGAGAACCCGGTTCTGCTTTCTAACGGATCTGTTCTTATGGTCATCCGGCCTGTTGGAAACAATAGGGAGAACAAAAGTTTACAGAAGAAACACTATTAATAGCCTTGAACTGAATTTGAGGACAATTAGCAGAACTTCTGGGTCCCGAGAGGTCCAGCAGAGTGCGAGAACAATGGAAAGGTCCAGATTAGAAGGTTGCCTCTGGATCGCAGAAGGTCAGGAGGAAAACAGGACATTTAAACAGCCAAATATCTTACATCCCGCAGAGTTGTTGAGTTAAGCTACATGCTCTCGTTTTGCAGTTCAAGCCTACTGGGAAATAAAACAAAGTGTACACCACATGTTCAGAACAATAATAATAGAAGCAGTTAAAACTCAAACAAAGAGAAAATAAAACAGCATCAACCAATCACAACCTGTGTGCGGTTGTTCTACATAACGCTATAAACGTCTTGAGATTGTGTAACAGCAGGCCATGCTGCACACACACACTTATCACTTATGAAAGTCTCTTATCAGAACTACATCTGTGGACGTTTAACACTCGATTTGGACTGAGAGGAACCCGTCCAACACCGCCAGCCTGTCAACAATGAAGATAGAGGAACTTCCATAAATCCATAAATAAAAGATAAGAAGCAAAATGGTGTGTGTGTGTGTGTGTTTGTGTGTGTGTTAACAGCCTAATGTTCTGTAATCCAATAATCTTGAGAGGTAATGAAATATCCATTTTCCCATGAGACTGCTTAGTTTCCTTATTCATCTAATGTGCAGCAGACCGCAGGTCCACTGGGTCAAAACTCAGACCAACACACTTAAGTGAATAAACTACAGCTGATGGGTGAAAATTCAGTTTTCTTTTATGGCGCGAAGAAACTTCTCAGAGACATCTAGACAACCTTAAGCAATTTGGAATTACTGGAGCATTGATCAGTATTACATATAAGGCCAAATTTTTACTACTTTTTTTAATTGGGTAAAATAACGTTAAACACCTACAAGAATGTGGACACAATGTAAATGTTGATTATTCAAAGCTGGTGGAACCGCTAAGTTCTGCATGCTAGTTCTGGAGTCTCAACAGATCGATTTATAATGCACACTATGTGTGAAAATATGAAAAACAGGTGAGTCATATCCTAGACTGGCATTTAAATATCATAGCAGATGGACCTTCTAGCATCAATAACCAATTCCTGTAAACACACCCGGCAATAAAAGGCAACAATAGAGTTAGATTATTAATATTAATTGAATAACAATAATTCATATTGACAGATTTTATGCATTTACTGGAGCCGGCCAATTGTGTCACGGCATCTCTTGATTCAACAAATAAAATCCACATAAACAAATAACAATAACACAAAAACAGTCCAGCAGGCTGTGCATAAATTAGTCACTCAAATCTATTGTATTCTATGTCATTGTATTTAATGCATACATACAACACAAACCCAATGACTGTCTAAGCACAGAGAACCTGACAACGCTGCTTTATAGCATCCTATAAATCACAGACGCTTGAGAAGACGCAGACGTTTTTATCCCAAATGACTTACACTGAATTCAAGGTACATGTTTTTTATCAGTACTTGTGTTCCTTGGGATCGAACCCACAACCTTTGCGATGCTCTACCAGTTGAGCTACAGGATAAGCTCAAAAATCTGACAAATAGAGAGCCGACAAGGATACAGTAATACTAGAGCAGTGATTTTTAATTTCATTTGAATGTGTGTTATACTACTGTGTAATCGTGCAAAAAATGTGCAAATATTTTCAACAGACCACTGAGATGGTCTTTAAAACAGCCCAGGCAAGTGCTGGTATTATAAATAGAAAATCCCTCTCACACACAAAGCAAACGAATGCAGCTGTACCCGAATCAGGGGGCAAAACCCACACAGCCGGGGTAGGTTTGGGTAAAAAAAAAACAATGGAGTAGGTTTAACGATTTAAATGCCCATCGCATGCAGAACTGGCCTCTACTGCATCTGTCTCAGCCTCCTACAGACAGACTGACAGAAATGCGCGGCACACAAAAACAGCCCCCTCAGATTGTACACACACACACGCATGCATGCATGCACAAACACACACACACAGGTTGCATCCCCTGCACACACCCCTCTACACAATCATTGTCTATTTTTAAAGCATGTGGGCAGCAGTTATATTTGCCCGACGTTTTTTTTCTTATTTTGCATTGATGTATATTTAAAAGCAAAAAATTACTGCATCCCAATGTTGGCATAAATTATTGATAAAACCATGAAAAATTTCAAATGAAAATGTCAGAAAAAAATGCTTCTTTCTGCACGTGAATAAATAATAACCCGTATTGTGATGTTTTAATAACCTCACATTATAATCCAGGTGATCAGAGACAATGGAAAACACGGAGGGATTAGGCACAAAGATAAACAACAGAACCAGAAACACGAATGGAAAAATGGAGGAAAAGACATTCCCTTACCCTTCTGAGGCTGTCCTTCATCCATGTCCTCCTCCATGTTGCCTTGTCCACCGATTTTGGGATTCTCCACAGCAGTGACCAGTGTTGCGCCTGTGGGTTTAAAACCTTAAACGCCTTCCCCTGCCTGCTTACCACAATAGAGGCTGAGGCTGGGTCTCAGTGCACAAGTCTCTCTCCCTCTCTCTCTCTCTCTCTCTCAGACTCCCTCCTCCCTAGCTCGTTCGCTCCTGCTACTGCCCTGTTCCTCACAGAGGATAGCTGCTGTCAACACTGATTTTTTCCAGCTGATCTCTCTTTAGTGCAAGAAGCTTCACTGGGGCATCTTAACACAGACTTACGCAAACCAGTGTGTGGCAAGACATTCACATAATTCTGTTCCTTACAACAACATTTACTTGTGTATGAACGGTAAGCAGACCTCAGTTGCAATAACAAAAACAATGACAACCGCCCCAAACATGGATCAGCACACTGGGCAGACAGCGAGAGGTGGGTTTTGGGGGGAGTCAGGGACCAAGCCAATATAACCCACCTCTTTACACCCCTCTTCTGCACAATAATGGTTAATGCTGGGTTACATTTCAGTTGAGCTCTTCTGAACTAAATTCTGAATAAAAAAATAATACATGTATTTAAATGCACCAAACAACTGTGATCATTGTTTAAGAGGACTGTTGATTTAAATGGGACATTAAATAAACAAAGGTACATATGACGTAACATAAAACATATTACATTTACGTTAAAATATTTAAGAGCCGTTTCCTCATCGCTTTGTGCACAACAGGGATGAAATATACATGCGTGTGATTAATTTAACATCATGTGACGCACACGTGACACTTTGCATATGTGCCTGTGCGTGTTGTTCTGAAACATTCACTGAATCATTAGGGTGACAAAAACATAAAATTAAAACAAGCATCAAAAGCAGTTTGGACATTTTTAGCCACACATTAACTGATAATCTTCAATGCTTATCAAGATAATTTAGCTTATTTGCAAAACAAATTCACAAGAAACGTCACAAATATGATGTCTCAAGACCTCTGAATGAATATTGCACCCCATCCTGTCTAAAGTGCTGTGTGAACAGCCCCTTAGTCCATCTCACAAAAAGAGTGTATGTTCTTTGACAGTAACAATATGCCTTGTGTGTTGATATTGCTATGCCATGTTTAACATTCCTGTCCTGACTGCCTACACATAAACGGCTCCATTTCAAACACACAGATAAAAGACATCCTACGGGGCTCATTGTTTTTAAAACACACACATTTTTACAGTAAAAAAAACTAATGATGCATAAATTATTTATTCCCTTGTCAAATAATCAGATGATATTTGGATAATTTGACTTGAGGGAACCAAAACCATTTGGCCAAATAACAGAAATCTTAATTTCTCCATTTGTCATTTACTGTGTATTTGATCAACAGATAATTGCTTATTTTAATTAATGCAAACTATATATCACATTATCCAGCATTTACAGAAGATGTTATGATTTTCAATGTGATTGTCACATGCCATCGGGTTCTACACAGCCACACCCAGCCCCTCTCTGAGGCCGCTTTGCTAGGAAGGTGGCTGGAGAGAGAGACATTAGCGCCTGTCGCCAAGTGTGTGTGTCGTTTGTGTGTGCATGTGTCAATGTGCGATGCATACAGTAGACAGCAAAAGCGGGGTGGGTTTTGGAGGGGACATCCAAAGTTAATGAGCGATACTTTAACACCCGAACCCCTTCTGCCTAATCGTGTTTCTGTCTGGATTAAACACACGAGTGCGATCGCCCCTCCTCAAACGCACATGCATGCATCCTCCCTGTTTTGCGCTGCAGGCCCAGATGAAAAAACACGTAACAGATGGCTTAGCAGCCTCTACAAGGGCATCTAGCCGTCAACATGCAGTTAGTTGGCAGAGGAATGTATTGTGCAAACGTGTTCGGGTGTGTGTATTTTGAGACGCTTGCAGCAATCGCTACCACGTCCCGCTCGATTGTAGCCCTAGCTGCCTTGTTACCATGGAAACCGGCTTTAAATGTAACCCGTCCGTGCACACATACGTGCAATCGCTGAGCACAGAATGAATCAATCATATCAAATATTGCAGCGTTTATACGGGGGCCTATAGGGCTATGAAATATCTGTCACCTAGTGGCCAATATGCCACTTTCTGGCAGTGTTAGGCTAGCGCTCGGTAGGCTAAAATACAGCATCTTTAAAAAGTCATTTCCTGTTGTTTTTTTTAACGATGCTGATCATAAAACATTGAGTTCATTATTTCAGTGAATCAATACAAGCGGATGCTAATGTTTATGGCTCATACAGTTCACACCTCATTGCACTTTATTCCACACAAAACCTATTATTACGTTTTTAAATATCCATTTTGGGCAGAAAACAGCATGGGCGTTTAATAGGGAGGAGGGTGGGAGAAAAAGAGGGCGTGAGAGAGACTAGGAGGTCTAGAGTTAGTTTCTGGGCACATTCATTAAATGCAGTACGCTTGCTTTGGATATCCATGGCAACCTAATGCTATGAATTGAGGCTAAGACACGGATGGTAACAACAGTGACACTCTTTATGTTTGACAGTGGCAATGACCGTGTGAGTGTTTGTCTGTGTGTTTGTGAAGGAAAGAGAGACAGGGTGAAAGAAACTGTGTGCGTGTGTGTGTGCGCATACGGGAGAGAGGTGGAGGGTAAAAAGAGGCTAAGGGGGAAGACAGAGACCCGGGCAACTTGCCTAAAACCTGCCTGTCTCACAGTGAGTTTGCTAAATGGAAGTCTAATTCTAAATCCGGGGCCTCGGGTAGAGTGAAAAATACAATGTCGTCTCCCTCAGAAAATCTTGATACAGAGATTGCAGGCCTTAGAGATGCTGGAGTTAACTGATAAAAACTGGATTTATACATCCAGACATTTCTATTGCATTGCCAAAGAGACCATCCAGCCAAAAACGTCATTGTTTTTATCATTTACATTAATTCCAAAAAACATCAAGCATTTTTTCCAATTCTGTAATGTTTTAAAACTTTCTATTACCTACTTAAGAATTAACATTTTCAATCTCAAACTGTTAAGAAATGTTAAAGAAACGCTTCACTAACACTCCCGTAAGAACGTTTTTGGCTGGATTATAAACCATTTGAACTTGGCACACATACATTTTTAGCTTGTGTTTTGTTAAAAAAATGCATAACAAAGTCAGCCTGCACACTCATGCATATGCTTGTCAGACATGTTTGTTTATTGCAGTTATTGTTACCAATAGCAAACTCTCTAAATAACAATGATATTGTAATTAAATGTAGATGTGACTCTGCCGTCTGAAAACACAGGAAATTAAGTTTGTTTAAACTGAGCATGAAGACTGTTGGCTTACAGATCTCATCCTCTTGTTGGTACAACAGGGCCAGGCCTTTAACAGGCTGGATGAGAGGAGTTTATCTGAGGGTCTGGCTCGCTCTGGTGGGCTAACACTGAAGCCAATCTGACAGCCTGTTCTCCAAGAGTGGGCTTAACATCGAACCGATCTACCAAGAACCAAAGAAAAAATACATTATGCTCACTATTAACATCATACGGTGAACACTATAGATAAAATGCATGTATAAAATCTATCTGTCTATTCATTTAATGAAAATATGGGTTGACTATTAAGGCAAACAGAAAGGATTTAACATAGTAACTCACTTGGGTCTTGGTTCCGTTCATCCTTTCTCTGTTCTATGTGTCTGTATATGATGGCCAGTGCTTTGCGCTGATTGGCTATTATATTCGGTTCAGCTATGACCTCACTGAGACGCAGGTTGTTTTTAATGGCCACAGAGGCTGTGGCTCTTGCCACCATGGGCAACTGTTCCTGATAGGCCTTATCTGTGAAGTCTTGCTCCAACCTCTGGGTGATCTGAATCCTACAGGAAGCAGAAAACAAACTAAATGAAACAGGGACCTTAACTTCTTCACACGCTAATACACACAAAATAATAAACAGTGAGGAATTTTAAAGTTGCACACTTTTAAAAACAAAAGAAGTTTGGAAAAAAGTTTTTGAACATCCCAACTAACAGAACTTTCACAATAACATTTTTTTCACAGGTTTTTGTTACTGAATTGCAGGGGCAGGGGAAGTTGTGGTCTACTGGTTAAGGAGTCGGGCTTGTAATCAGTAGGTTGCTGGTTCGATTCCAGCGCCGGCAGGTAGCAACTGAAGTGCCCTTGAACTAAAACACTGGTCACAAGGCACCCAACCCCCGGCGCTGCAGGGATAGCAGCCCACTGCTCCGGGTGTGTGTGTGTGTGTGTGTTCATGACTTGTAGTGTGTGTTCACTCTTCACATGGATGGGTTAAATGCAGGTCACATTTCGGTTATGGGCAACCGTAACTGACAAACACGTCACTTCATTGCAAACTGTTGAATGTGTTGTGTAAAAACATTTTACCAGCTATTCTGAAACACTTCTAATACACACAGAGAGTATGAAGAATGCAATGATGTTAAATAAACCCGTTTCAGCTGTTATTCTCACCTCCTGCTGGTCAGAATGGCGTAAATCTCTTGAATGAGAAGTTCGGCGGCACCGGGTTTGCAGTGGATGGTTCCGTCAATGACGTCCTTCATCAAACCCATGCGTTGCTTCACAAGGATCTTCATAAGAGCAAAAGGCTCATTATTGTAAGCAGCAAGTACCAATGTGTTAAACTGCTTCTTGGGGGGCAGTAAACTACTCACTCTCTCAATCTGGGACCAGTTTGATTGCTTTGCAACCAGTGAAGCTCCGTTGTCATACGAGTGCATGTGAAAATCTTTTGGAAAATACCAGGAAAATATTTCTGCCACTAGGTATCCATTGGAAAAGTCTCTGATCAAAGAGATGAAGCGCAAATAAACTTTGCACGTTGTTTACATGCCCATGCATGAAAGTGCTCGTTTTACATAAACAACAAACTTTATTATTGACCCACGTTTATCGTGTTGTTTACGCACCGAATTGCAGTTCGTTTACAGACACACTAGACCCATGAAACACATAAATGAAGTGATTTACGAAAGGAAAGTGCAAATGTATTAAAATGTGTCGCTGTTTGTTATACTCACCTGCGCACGTTTTTGGGAGAAAACGACAAATCAAGACTTTGCAGCCACTTTAAAACCTCCCGTGGCAGACCGGCCTTTTTAGGAGACGGTGAATAGGCCATTTCTAAATGTCGTTTACTACAAAAATGGCTCTTTCACCTTTTCCGAAAGGAAAGACAGCCTCTTCCATTTAAAATGTTTGCTGTTGCATGGAAACATGGAGACCGGCTGCAGTGCTGCCACCTGCCGGCAGCAGGCGTTTGATCCGCGGGTGCACCTGCCGCAGTCTGCGCTACTCGTTTAACTGCTTGGTTGGCAACTTAGCATTGCGATATTAATATATTATTATTATTATTATTATTATTATTATTATTATTATATATATGTTTTCTGGTGAAAATAGCAGGACAATAACATTGGGTCTAAATTTAATGATAGGATGCCAAGGATGCTTGTCTGTCAAATGTTTACGTGTTTGGAGAGGTGGCTTTGGAAAGCACCGGATTTCATGTCCATTTATTTAAAAACAACAAAATAAATACATAAAAATACAGTTGCTATGGTGATACTTTGTTGTTCTGAATGTTTGCTATTGTGTTTAATCATTGCTAACATGTTTTATAAGGACTGATGATCTTTAATCCAAAAATGAAGCTCTTTAAAGACCTTAAAAGCTGGTATGGACCCCAATAAAGTTGTTTTGTCAGGTCTTTTATTTTGAAGTCAGGTTTTGTAGTCCATGTTTATGGTCGTTGTAGTCCTTCACGTTCCCCCGCCGTATAACTGCAGCCAGGTGTTCCTTTGTTTCCCTAAAAAGTGCGTTTATAAAGCCCTTATGTTTGTGCAGTCATGATCCATGTATGTGTGGTTCTGCTGTTGGAGAGGTCACACATTTTAGGAGGTTACCAGTCTTATAGAT
>JBAJNP010005973.1:0-27106 GCA_036877545.1 Yasuhikotakia modesta
TTTCTGAATGATGGATATTTATTCTGAGGGAATCTGCAGAGCTTTCCCATTAAAGTCGTACCAGTACCCAATTATCCATGAGATCTCATTATGGTTGGTGGGTGTGTGGCAGGCAGTCTGATGCAAGTCTCTGCCATGATACATCAACATTCAGTCATTACCCACAATGCTTTGCAACAGGCAAGAAAATGTTCAGAGTTTCTCCGCTACAGATCTTATGAAATATCACAATAACACGTTTGGGACACAGAGGTTGTTATACAGTGAATATCACTGAGGAGTAAAGCGCAGAGAAATTTTAAAGTTTAAGAGATATTTGAACTTGATATTTTTGACCAAAGATGTTTTAGACAATCATTTAAGAGTAACGTATATAGTCGCAGTTTTGGTGCATTAAAGCCGTTAAAAAAAACGTTCGAAGTGACATATATTATACAAGTGGGCTGTAAATAAAAAGTGTGTACTGAATTATTAATACAAGTTCTGACATATTCTTTCATCTTTAAATCGGCAGACAAGTAACACATGATGGTGTTACAATTCCCTGTATTTATTTGACCTCATTACAGATTCCATTTAAACCAAAGAGTCTATTGTGTGTGTGTGTGTTTGTGTTGCAGCATGGTTTTAGAGCATGTTATTTTAAACAAAAGACTGTGGATGAGAGACCGGTTTATAATTAAATAGAGATTTTGAGTTCTGAAAGTGTTTTCCTCAAACATTCAACCTAATTCAAAAGATGACAATATTCATAATATGATCCTTTGTGTGAATGGTGTATATGAGGCATTACAATGACTGTGCAGTGACGTCTGTACGTCTGAAACAGCCACAAGCGCATCAAAAAGCACCACACAGTCCAAGAATAAATGAGAACGTTGTTTTTGCAGAAGTGAGATCAAACGACCGAAAGCAAATTAGCACTAAATGTGATTAAATTTAAATGGGGGATTTCCTTTCAGCAAACTGGCAACAAAATGTTTTAAGTGAAACATACAAGGAGAAAAATATCAAAGGACACAGCAAGATAAAAACCATGCAGCAAACTGCAGAGAGAAAGACGCAGTTCTAGACCCACTGCAGTCACGCATTTACTGCAGCGAGACAGAGCAGAGAAAACAGAGAGACAGAGGGAACATACAGAGTAGGATGTAAACTGACGAAAGCTGTACTATCTAGAAGATTTATCTGTATCAGTTCAATGCCTGTTGATTTTTGAGCCAATCACCTGAGCTGTAAATGTCATGTGACTAATCGATCGGAAACTGCAGAAAACTATTGTAGACACAAGGGTAAAGACAAAAGAAATGCTGATATCTCACATTGTGGATCATGTCTTTTCTCCCAAAGCAGCAGTTTGACAGAACAACAGATTCAGTTTGGCTGAGATAATACTGAGCATCTGTACTGATCTGTACTGAGCGAACAAGCTTCTTGTCATTGTGCGATAACTGAATCTGTTCCCCTGTTGGGCTGTTCTGCTGGTCTATCATTAAAAACACTCTTATACTTAAAAATCCCATTGAACACCAGGCTCTGGTACCTCACAACAAAATAATCAGTTTTAAACTGTACCTTTACACTAACCAACCAGCACATGACAAATCACTTCCTGCCTCCTTGGAGAATCGATACAAAAAATAACTATTACTTCTCTAACAGACAGACATATGTTTTATACATAGGACTCTGACTAACCTACTGGACAATGCCTGTTAAAAACGTCTGTTTGTCCGTAAGGCAGATAGTAACTTCAACAACTTCAAGGTTATAGTGTTCTACTTTACCACCTAAAAACAAGCTTTGTCAGTGAATTAAACAGGCCATTTACAACCTTCCTTCATGGAGTGGAAAACAAATCCTCTAAACTACCTTGCCCCAGTTTCACAGTGGGTCAACGTTCCTATTGTAGCTGATTCAGTCAATTACAGTCCACCGAGCTGTACAAAACCAGGAAGTTTGCTACCGAAAAAGCCCAAGATATTTTTACACCCTTTTCACACCCCCTTTAATTCCACCACACACAGCTGCAGAGATCTGACTGAGATAAACACAATCTGCTCTCAGAACAGCACCAGACATTTCCCTAAAAACGGAACTGAGATTTTAAACAATTTTCTCTCTCAGTTAAACTCACGGTTGAACGAAACCAACCTTCTGACAGATCTATTGTTAATGCTACTATCCGAACCCTGACAGCTTAGACAGCAGCTACTGTGTGGGTGAAGTTTCTTCTAGAAGATGCTACAGGGAACTTCTAGCTTGTTTTGATGTCCTCCACTCACCTGTCGAGCCACACGACGGGCTTCCCAATACGGCTTTGATTCCTCCACCGCTTTGCCAATCTTCTTCACCAGTTCATCCAACTTCAGTGTGGCTTCCACCAGCACGGAACGGAACTTCTGCCTGGCATCCTGGAACCGGGATGATCAGAAAGCAACCATTGGAATGGAAGTCTACAGTGTACATCTTATTATTAAAGGTTCTTAAAATGTTCTTCCCAGCAATGCCATTGAAGAACCATTTTTGGTTCCCCAAACATACCTTCAGTCAACAGCTCCCTTAAACACTTTTTTCTTTTAATCATCTAAAGAACCCTTTTCACTACAAAGAATGTTTTGTGAAGCAGAAAGGTTCTGTGGAGGTTGAAGGTTCTTTCTGGAACCATTCTGCCAACAGTGGTTCTTCTGCAGCAATGTACTTTACAGTGTATACTGGCTTTTACTTTGTTCAAATCATGGGTAATTTAAAAAAAGAAGGTCCATAACAAACATGAATTATACATAACCCACAATCTTTTGAGATTTTTAGACTGTCCACAGCTCTGAAAGTATGTCCTCCACATAAGAGAAATAACTTCTGTTCATCAGTAATTAGATTTACCTTAAGACATGTAAAACACACAGAAAATACCCCTTTCATCCATGTTAAAAACAAGCTTTCAATACATTTAATTCAATCTTTTATTTTCTATTAGTGAAATGTGAAATGCCTAATAAGATTAAGCCTCATTCGCCAGATTGATTCTTTTAACAGGCATCCAGTGAAGAAAGAGACCATGCCATCAACAGTTTAAATAAAACGCTCTTAAAGTGCAACAGAGACACTGACGCAAACGCATCACTAGTTTACCAAACATCTCCGTCATGAGGCTCTGAAAACAAACATCATCGTTCATCTGACTGCCGAGTCACCGGAGACGTTTACAGTCACAAACAAGATGTTCTGAAGCCGTTTAAAACCCAAACAAACATCTCTGACATTCAAGTTACACATTGTTTTCAGACTGTGTCTTTCCTGGAAATCAAACCGGCGACTTTTTTGACATGCATGTTCTAGAAAATAAAATCTTCTGATGTCTGTCAACCTCTGAGCACGAACCACAACGTTCTTACATTCATCATCAGTGTTCCATTTTATTTCTCTCATCTGTAGGAAGTAAAAATGTCGGGAGATGTTTCACTGAGATCTGGCAGCACTCATGGAAAACTTTCCTGTGTTGACGCAAACCTTGGAACAAAAGGCAACTTCATACGTTTCATAACTTATCCTTGATGCTTGTCTGTTCTTAAATATAAAGCAAACAAGATAAGCCTTCACGCACTTATTGTGAAGCATGTCGACAACAGCTTTGGTGAGAGGCCGTGAAGTCACATAACCTGCAGATTTATTCAGTGAGAAAGGCTGTGTGCTCTGTGTACTTGCTGACATTCAAAAATAAAGGACACTAAGTCCTGTTTTAGCTTGTGAACAATACAGCTTCTGGAGAAGAAATTATAAACAATGATTTAATTACTGTGATTGGCAGAGAAATTTGCCAAATAACAAAAAGTACACAGGAGTAATTCTGCATTGACACTTGTTTCTGACCGACAGAGCGGCTACAAACTAGCCGTGTCACGTTATTAAATTACGCTAGGAGGACATGGCCAAACAATGACCTCAGGAGCATCTGCAAAAAATCGGCAGGAATGATGTAATATCGACACACAACATTGCCATTGATGTTATTCGAGGTTTTGGACTATTCAGACGATTTCACATCTGGTTCATTTTGAACCAGAAACCTCCAGGAAACTGTTACATGACATTTTTAAGAACCACTTGATCTATTGCACAACCCAGATGTTGTAAAACATTGTGTTCAGTTGTGTGCCAGGGTTCAAAATCCTGCCATGGCCTCTTATAACAATTTACCAACTGGTTTAATGTTTAAAGGCTGAATGTAGAATCCTATAGAAAATAAAGACTTACAGGTACCATATAGAATATATGCATACGCACATATATGGTGCATACATACCTCAAGCTCAGTTTCACATCTGTTGATGTCGTCTGTGGACTGGTTCAGCTTTTCAAGCTCTCCCTGTAAAGAACGATTGGATAGAAACGTTAAAGAGACATGTGTGCTATTAGTCAGTACTTTCTATAGATTTTCTATAGATCTGTAGCTGCATTATATCTCCAGCAAACACAGAACGTTCCCCTAATGTTAGATTTTGGTTCCCATTTGATTTTGCATTAAAAATGCATTAAAAATAGTATTTACTAATTTTATTTCATATGAACCATACTGTTTCAAAGCAGGCTTTGAAGTAATAGGTAATACACCAAAAAATAACTATGAATGAGACATTATCTGACTGAGTCTATTATATGGAAATATGGGAAGACACACGTATTGTTGAATAAGTTGCTTTCATGCAGTCAGGGTGAAATAAACATGAAACTCCCATCAACAAAGTACAAACACAAATCAGACAAAGTCTTCATTCAACAGCGTTTAAAACTGCGCATCCTTTCATCGCATCCTGCGTTGCGTTGCGTTAAAATGCTTGACGCGTGCACGCACCGCATATCAATATCTATGTACCTGAATCCTCGGATCCACCTCCTCTTCCTCGGGTGATTCAAATTCTTCATCCGACCTGTTCTCCTTATCCACGCTGTCCATTTTAAGTCTTTATTTTATTGCAGACACACGCTGAACAAAGAGGATCCCTCCTGTGCTACAATGAAAACGTCCGGTGGGATTTCTTTGGGTCTACGGGTTTATACAAGCGTCCTTCAGAGACTAAACTCTCATGCATCGCCAGTATAACTCCCTCATATTATAAAGGGCTTGTACGTTTACGATAAAGAAACGCACAGATGCCCGTTTGTCTCAGCGGCGTGAGCTGAGCGCGTCCCCGAACACACGCCGCTGTGCGGGAGTCATGCGTCTGTCTCCGCCCATTGCCTCCACATGCATATCGATCAATGCAAGTCGATAAATGCAAGTCGATAAATGCAAGTAATGTCTGTTAAGAAAGCTTTCCGAAAACACTGGTCATCTAAATGGCATAATCTTATCTCTGGTTTCTAAATGTTCTCAAGGCGGTGGGTCATTGGATATGAAACTTTGAAGAAGGTCACAGGACAGCAATATAACTCAAAAATAAAGCATTTCACTGCATGTCATACTGTGTACGATTGTGTATGTGACCAATACAATTTGAATTTGAAATGTATTTGTACAATATAAATGATATAGTATCAATATTTATCCAGATTATCTGCTTTTAGAGGAATATAAGAGTTCAAAATGTCCTGGTTAGAATCAGGTCAGGATGTCTTGAGATACAGACAGACAGACAGACAGACAGAAGTTTGAAAGAAACTTTTTAAGATATCTGTTTTTAAGACATATGCTGTACAATAACATGAGTAATAGTGAATCTGTGTGAACATTTCACGCGTAGGCTAGAGACTCATAATGATGATATAATGTTAAATATACATGTTTTGGGGGGACTGTTGTAGTTATTCTCTCTGGATTTTAACCTATGCAATAGAACTACCTATTGACTCAATGCTCTGTACTTGAGATGACAAAAATAGTTCAAATCCCAGGGAAAAGGTGGGATATAATATATATTGATGAATAGACAACGTTAGTTAACTGCACGGATGGGGTCATTTACAAACGTTATTTTTTAGTTTGTAATATATGCTAATGTCTAAATACCCAGAAACCTTTTAACTCAAAAAAGGAGAAACCAGGAAATTGTAATTAAACCAGGAAAACAGAGTTGTGCTCCAAACAATACGTAAAATCTTCATCCACGCGATCATCGTTCGATTGATAAAACCTGCTTTCGTTTTTCTCTGGGCGCGTTTAGTAATGTCTGTTCAAAGATGGCGGCACCCATGAACGGGTGAACGCGTTCACGTACATAAGGACATTTTTAAATATCGTCAGGATGGTTTACAAAAACATATTGCGAACTGCTTCGCTGGGTTTACGTACGTGTAGTGCGTTTTCAAGCGTGAGGCAGGGCAGTTGTGCATTTCCTGCATTCAAACAGACCCAATGCAGCTCTTATATGAACTCGGCGTTGGCACGCGATAGTAAAGGTAAATCTGTCAATAGCGATACTTTGACTCTGTGACACATGCTGGATTCATCTCATTTATATACTTAAAATAATCTTGTTATTGCATGATTGGGAATCATGTTTCATGATAAATAATGTTTCTTTATATCGTACGTATCCTTTTATCATTTTATTTGTAATTGAGGGACATAGTTATGCAATTTCTCTCACTTCGAGGCGCATTCATTTCTATTAGAATAGATGACCAGCCTTGTGTGTAACAAAGTTTGTTAAAATAAAAATTGTACAGCGTATTAAACGAGCATGTGCAGATACGACATAACCTCTAGGGGGCCCTATAACCTCAATCACTATTTTCTTACCAGCGATCAAATCTTTGCTGTATCTTATATGTCCAGTCATATCCAGATACGTTTTACGTCTTGCAGATTCATAGCCTGTTGCATTTGTGTATGTTTGTCCTGTTCGTTGTTCTTACCTTGTAGCTTTGTACTGATCAAGAGTATATTCAGCAAAATGCATGTGACACACACATACACAGTATATTACATATATTTGTTTTGATTCTTTTAATGTGACAGCATAACAGAACAAATTTGGGGGGAACATTCCCATAGGAATAAGGCCTTGAAACAATAAAGGTCAGTGACTGAGACAAAGCGAGGGAGTTGAGCAAAGGAGCCAAACGTGGTTGTCACCTCTGTGTGAGCGGGTAGCAACATGACTAAGTGATGCTTGTCACGTCTCAGCAATGTGAGAAAATTCACGGTTGTGGTCCAAATTTGGTGATGCATGCTTGTTAGGGGACTGGTGTTAATTTGACATTTGAGTTCTGGTCAGAATCTTGAGTAATATAATATTATTACTTGAATAGAATCTCAGCAGCATTATAGTAATCTGATCAAAATTTCCTCTACATTCATAATATTTCTTATATTCTTAAAACATATAATAAATGATGCTGCATTCATTTTTGTGTAGATTGGGTTGATCCACTAGTTTTATTAGTGTTTATGGTAAACTGCAGGAAATAACACTTGTTCAGTGTTGATGTAACTGATAGACCTTCTCCTGGGATCTGAACTTGGATTCTTGGATCCGGTTGCTAGTTTGGTTACCTCCCCAAGAGTCGAGTCGGTTAATGGCTAATTTGCAGAAGTTAATATCCAAAGAGAGTTACAAGTACAGCATGAGTTTGTGTGCCCTGTTCCTGCTTTGTTTCTTGTGGGACTCAATCTGTCAGCCTGTGGGCACCAGCTCTGAGCTTTAGCCATTTTGCCATTCATTCGCTGCACATTTATTTCTGCACCATCTTGTTTCAGCTGTTCGTGTTGTTTGGGGCAATAAATAATGTGTGTGGTGGAAATATTTCCTACAAGGGCTTTAAAATATGAAAGGGTGTGAGTTAGTTGCACTAAGAAAACATTTATCATAGCATTATATCATGATTATGATTTGTATAGCCAGACCTTGTGGCATTTTTTTAACAGTCTAGCCCACATGACATTTAAAATTGGAATTACTCGCATTAATGAAAACAACAGATGTCTTTAAGAGTCATTCCTTAGTAATCAGTGCTAACTAGGTCACTGGTTTAGTCTGTTTGATACATTGCATTCTTAAGTCATGCACGCTTAATTCTTAAAGCTCAGATTTAAAGGTGATGCGTTTGACATTTAGAAGTAAAAATGCTGAGGTTACAAAGTCCTTAAACCTGTAGGTTGATTTCCTGATAGGTTTAAACTGTGACTGAGGCGTTTCAATGCTTTACTTTGTATGTTTGAGTCACATTACCACGGCAAGCTTGCAGCATTAATATATATATAACATTAATATTGTTTTTTACATACATAACTAATTTTGTTTATTATTGGAAGGCCTACATTGCTTTGTGTTTATTTCAAAATGAAATTAGCAATGTGGTGATGGAGTGAACTTATATCTCCAGTTTTTTAACTAATTTATTTATTTACAAATTTATTTAACTGATGCTGAATATGATATTGGGTCAGATACATTTAGATATACTGTGTTTTATATTTATCTAATAAAACAAAAGATGTTGCCCCCCTTACCTTTAATGCAATTCAATATTTTGATATACTTTGAATGTTTTAGTGCAAGTAGCTTAAGCACTGTTTGTGACTTATTTGTGATTTGTTTCAGGTCAACCAGCGAGACATTACGCTCAAGTAGTAAAGAAACAAGGTAAGAAAAAGAAACAGAATGATGCTAAACTGCGTAGCCACAAGTGTGTGACCTTCCCATCTCATGAACTGGTTTGTATATTCAGCTGCAACTATTACTGACGTGTAAAAAGTCAAGCATACAGCCATTCAGTCTCTTTATACTTAAAAAAAAGTATGAAAGTGTTTAACTGAAGCACTAAAGTATTTTAAGAGGCTGCTTTGAGTTAAGATACCTTAAACTTGCATTTTAGCCTGAGACTTAAGACTACGCTTAAGACCTGTGAAAAGACCTGTGAAACAGACCTTAATGTTAAACAAGCGTTTGTGTGTTTGTACGTTTTTGGCCAGGTTGTGTGTATATGACAGTCAGATTTCTGATAGTGTGTTTAATGATAAATACACCCTTATAGTTCTTTATTTCTTCAGAGATTTCAAGCCAGCTGCAGGATTTGCCCACATCTGCGCTGAAGCAGGAGTACGCAGCCGTCCCGCTTGCGCAGACGTACGTTTAACCTGTTTCATTATCAGATCCGCTCTGTATGTATTTCTAATTAGAAACATCCTGATTTCTTCTTCCTAAAGCGTTAACTGTATTACATCATCTTTCTGCAGGGTGGACGATGTGGTGAAGAAACTTCTCACACTGGAGTTTGCAAATCATGTACGACTTTGCTTTTCTTTTTGTGCTTCATAAAATATTTCACAATTCCTCCTGTATGCTAAAATAATTTGGGAATACACACACAGAGAGAAAAGTTGCGTCTGAAAGAGGAACAGCTTATTGCAAAAGTTCGGAGAGACGAGAATGATCGCACCTCCACCGAAGTCAAGGGTAAGTTCTTGTTTTCAACACTTGAGATAAACCCTCCTTCAGACAGTCTGAAATCTCAGAGCACGACTCGGTCATGAGGAACATCCCTGTTTGCTTTACAGTGGCGATTCTGACGGCGCGAATTCGCAACTTCCAGGAGCATTTACACAAACACCCCAAGGTAAACCTGCTGCAGTGAGGGAAAAATATTTTTCTATCCTTAGTAAAGTTTCAGAACATTTGCTTCCCACTTTTTTCCCCGCAGCCACGAAGAAACAGGATATCCTGTGTAAATGTTATTGCATATATTAACAAAATACATGCAATCCAATTTGAATTTATTTGTTAAGCAGTAGGCAACCTATATAAAGTATGTATATGCATCTATATATATTTATAGTCTACATAGATAATTTTATAATATTATATATTTATAAAACATAAATAAAACACAATGATTGTAAAAAAAAGTACATGCTTATGTTGATTCATTTAAAGCCTCTTATATTACATTAGGATAAAGCCAACAAGCGCTGGATGCTCATGAGCATCGACCGCAGGAAGAAAAAGCTCAAGTTCCTCAGAAGGACCCGATACGATGCGTTTGAGAAGGTTTGTCAGGAGCTCGGGATCACATATTCCTTCCCTCCGGAATACTACCGGCGAGTTACACGCCGCTGGCTCGCCAAAAAGGCCTTTTGTAATAAGGTAATTCTCGCAAACCAGGCCTGAAATAAACCCTTCAGTATTTGTGGATTTCAGTCTCATCTAATGTTTACGTTGTGTTTTTCTCTCAGGTCTTTGAAGAAGTCCAAAAACAAAAAGCAAAGCAGAAAGCAGCTGTCGCTCGGGCAGAGGAGAAAACATCTTCCACGGAGTCCACAGGGGTCACAGACACTGCCGTTTAAATGCAGTATAAGGCTGCTGATTGGTCAGAAAAAACATGAGTGTGAAACTCGTTTTCCTACAGAATAATAAATGGGGAAAATGTAAACATTGTGTAATGGTAAACATGTCTGCGATATTTCAATGTTGTCATTTATTTACTCACCCTACGGTAAAGCTACCATAATTTTTCAGAATTGTTTGAAGTCAATATTGTGTATTAAGCCGCACCAAATAAATGACTAAAATAAACTAAAAGAATTTTGGCTTCCATTCGTCAAAAACTGCTCATTTTAACAAAGACTTTGTAGAAATCATTTGATAAAATAATTGGTAAAGAGACTCGCAGTCAGAAATGTTAGCATTAATGAAGCTCGGTGTCAAATGCATGACTGATGCATTGTGGCTCTGCGGTCGGAGCAGATGGTTTGCCAGACCTGAGCTTTCGAAACCATTTCGCTAGAAGCGTGTGACAGTTAGGTGAATGATTGAGGGTTGAAGTATCATCTTGTACTGAGGTGAAATGTTTAGATTGATGAGAATTCTGGTTGGTCACATTTAAATAACCACAACAAAACACCCTGTGACGTGTTTTGTGTAAAACCTTTATGCGTGAATTGAAAATACTGCACACACAGTAGGAGGCAAGTTGAATACTTTCCCCTTCAGCTGCAAGTCTCAGATCAAGAAGCTGAGGAAAAAAGCAAGGTGCGTTTTGTCTATTAATGGCTTTATGTTACAGAACATCAATACAGCAGTGAATTGATTTTTTTGGTATTGACTTCATTTTAAAGACTAAAGATTTTATTCAATTTAAGCTGTCGGTTTCTAACATGCCAATTTGTCCAGTTTTAGTGTTTCATGTTGGTAGAATTAAAAACAGTTAAAATAAAACAGGTCTAAATGTAATGTTTATAAATCCAAACCAATTATTAATCAGTGTATGTTTGAGAGATAATGTGAATTAGATCTGACAGCATCAGATACCTAAAGGGAAATAATTGAAGACTAAATATTGTCAAATAAACTTTCTTATTTTGTACTTTGTCTTAAAATTGTATCGGAGCGACTGAGGAAAATAAACTAATCCAATTTCTCCTCAAATTGCAAAGGAAGTAAAAGATTCTGCTTGTCTACTGGACTGTTGGTTTTGATTGACATGGCAAACCCAGTGGCCTCTCAGCCACATGCTGGTTCTTACGTTCCCAGTATCCAAACAGCAGATTGGAGCACCGACGTTTGTTCATGCAGCGATGACCTACTGATCTGTAAGCTCTGACAGAACCATGTTAATGCTATGAAGCTCAGACTCTCATCTCAGCTTTTGTTTAACATTTAACCATTTCTGTCAATGAACAAACCATGGCTGCTATAATGGATGTGTTATATACGTGGCTGCATAAAATCTATAGGTGTCTTTCCATACTTTTCCATAGGTTGCTTTGGATGTTTTTGCCCATTATTTCTCTGCTGTTACACCGCAAACAAGTACGGAGAGAATCCATGTCTGCCCTTAGTACCAGGTGGGATGGCATCCCTACGGACACACATGAGACTAACTTATGGAATACAGGTGGGTCCTAAAATGAATGAATTACATTCTCAGTTAAACCAAACTGCACTAGATTGAATTGCAATGACAACCTGTTTGTTTCTGCAGGGCACCGCGTGCGGTGATGCGGTGATGACATGTTTCTGTGGCTTGTTTGAAACGTGTCGCATGGCAAGAGAGATTCGCATTAAGAATGGAGAGGCGTGACTGATGTCTTCTCCTGTACCAATGCACATCAATCTTTATGATGATGATGATGATGATGATGATGTTTATAACTAATGATGATCGGTAGATCTTTCTCCCCTTTTTATCATTGTAGGACGAAAATGAATGAAAGAATGATTATGATCATGAGTAGTATAATATAACTGTATGTGTCTATACAGATCTGTATGTGTCTATATATACAAGCCTGTGAGAGTGTTTTCCGCCATGAGGTTGTGTGAATTATATAACCATCATCCATTTATCAGAAACCAACTATTAAATCCTGTTCGTGTTTACGACATAAAGATTTGATCCCAAATTGTTCCCGATTCTTCTTGACCGGCGGTGTGTGACGTCACACGCACCCCGCAGTACGGGCGTCTCTGATTGGCTGTTGTTGCCGGTGACCTGGCAACCGACAGAGGCTTTGCGGACGCTAATTTAACGCAGAGGATCCGCAGCTACGCGCACATCACGTCGTTTTATTTGCGATCTTTAGTACATCGACCTCCAGAGAAAATGTCGACGAGAACTTTACCCCTGCTGTTTATTAATCTGGGCGGAGAAATGCTGTACATCCTGGACCAGCGCTTGCGGGCTCAAAATATCCCTGCAGATAAAGCCAAAAAAGGTAGAGAGCAGCTAAATGCATGAGCTGGTGGGCGGGACTCACATTATGATGCATTTTAACACAGTCGATTATCGTGTTTTAATGCACGGAGGCTTTAATGCACTGGATTTGTCCACGGGAGCCATTGATCTTCTGCAGATGTACTGAATTAGCCAGTTAGCCTGTGTGCTTTAAAGATCACGTGGCCCAGTACAGTTACAGGCTAATGCAGGGAACAGTCGGTGCATCCTCAGATCACACACGTATGTTGCAGGAACGTTTCGCTAGCGTTTAGTTAAGTTAAAATAAAACGTTTAAAAATGTTATTTTTGTACGTTGTCGTAACGTTGGAGCTGTAACGTGTATAAAACGTTCCACTAACAACCCAGAACGTATGATGGTTCTGCTAACGTTTCTTGTTTGCTGTTATTTATGTTGCATATATGCACACATGGATAGATGTGTAAATACAATCATTGGTCTAAAAAGGTAACATCTATCACTGCCATAACTACAGGGTTTGTTCATAGATGCTGTCAGTTATCAAGTCATTATGTATTTAATAGATTTCTCACCCTTATATCTGTCACAAGTGTGTAAAAATGTAGTTCAGCTACATTTCAACAGCAGCTTGTCACTTTCCTGTTTAAATATATACGCATGTTTTGTGGTTTCCTGTTTTAATGTGTTTGTATATCGTGGTTTACTGGGTTTTAATTTTATTAACAAAATATTCTTATATATGAACTTGCTTGTTTACAATGAACTTGCTTGTTTACAATGTGATTGTGTTGCACTTTCACAAAGAAAAACTTTATATATTATTTCTGTAGTGTTGGGTAAAGGACAGAAAATGAGGGATTATCAATGCTCTGCTTGTTTCACTGCTGGTCATAGAATCGTGCTTTTGATGTAAAAAGGACATTATGGCAAAATATGGACCCACCTGAAATTCAGCTTCTAAAAGCTTTTGTTAGGCACTGAGGCATAAAGTAAATTTTGTGTATGTTCCTATATGTTCCTGTATATGTTGTTCCTGTACATTCCTGTGTTTACATTGTGAAGACATCAGCTTGCTCCCCTATAGAAACATCTATCAAAACAATAACGCTTGATCTTTATATTAATTTTGTTTGTTTATCTTTGTAGGCAAAACAACTTCCTACAATTGCATTCTGCTTGCTTGGCTTATATACAGTTGTAATAATAACATAATAACTGTTTTTACTTTGTGTTGTGCTAGTAATGAATGACATCATCACCACCATGTTTAACAAGAACTTTCTGGAGGAACTGTTCAAACCACAAGAACTGTACTCAAAAAAGGCCCTCAGAACCGTGTTTGATCGACTGGCTCACGCCTCGATCATGAGACTCAATCAGGCCAGCATGGACAAAGTAAGATTTACTGTCAAGAATTATTTGCCATTTTCTTTCATAAATTCATCATAATTTGATATATTTTTGATGTAATTCTTGCAAATTTTATCTTTGTCTCACAAGTTGTCATGAATCAGTTTCAATTTTGTCATTTTAAAACTACAAAACTCCTTGCTAACTTCCATTATTAGCAGGCGGTTGTAAACTTACTTTGCTCTTTAATACACATTTACTCCATAGTCACCAAATAGATTTTGCTGAATGGCTCCCTCTGGTGTATATCATAATATACATATCTGCATGTTTTCTGCTTTGTTTTCCTGCGCAGCTCTATGATCTCATGACTATGGCCTTCAAGTATCAGGTCCTGCTGTGTCCTCGCCCTAAAGACATCCTTCTTGTGTCCTTTAACCACATGGATGCCATCAGGGACTTTGTAAAGGACACTCCCAGCATTCTTAGTCAAGTGGATGAGACTAATAAGCAGCTTATTGAGGTATCATGGCCTGAATTTCAATTATTCATGTTATTTTAATCTGGTAAATTGTCAGTGTTTAACTTCTGTTTTTCTTGAAACATTCAGATATATACCCCGTTATCCGGTGGAGAGTTTCAGCTAATTAGACAAACACTTCTCATCTTCTTTCAAGATATGCACATACGAGTAAGTTTGTTTGATCAAAATCCTCTGTAAAAATTAAAATCCCATCCCAGCTAACAGGGAATGTTCTGAGAACGTTTGCTTATGTCTGATGTCGGTACCATTTTCAGGTATCGATTTTCCTAAAGGACAAGGTGCAGAACTCCAATGGGCGATTTGTTCTGCCCACATCAGGGCCTGTTCCGTATGGGACACACACACCGGGACTCATCAGGTTAGCTTGGTGTTCCACAGTTCATGCATTCCGGATAAATTAATATTATTATTACAAAATTAAAGTGTTACACTGTGTATGAAATCAAGTGGGAGTAGTGTTTCAGTTAAACATTAAAAATAACCTCTACATTTATGGATAACCTCTGTCACTCACTTTCCGCCTGAATCGGACAGTGAAGGTTTATGGTTAATTGCATTAGCTAGAGACTTTGACATATAAGAGAGCTTTTCTAATTATAGCGAAGCCCGAGTTTAGATCCCATCTGAAAGCAGTTGATCTAAACTAGCTTGAACACATCAAATTGATGAAAATGTTGTATATATTTATCATTGATTTAATTTTAAACAATTTCATTAAATGATAGTAGAATTTGAATTTGAGTGAACCGTTCCTTTAATAAAAACCTTTCATGTAATTTCTTGTATTCTATGTTTCATTTCTAGGTTGTTCAGCTGCAGCGGTGAGGAGATTAAACGGATGCAGTTTCGTGATGGGGGTAATTACAGCAGTGCTCTGCGTGAAGGGATTTTTGAGATGTACGGCGATCGCGTCATCAAACTGGGCACAAACATGTGAGAATCAACCACATCACCACCGTATTTCTCTCACAGACTTTCATAATAATGATTTCTGCTAATGTTCACTGGTGGCATTCATCTTCTATGGCCATGTCTTTAGTTACAGCGACCTGTGATGTAATGGAATGTCATTAATCACATGTTACTTTTAAACTGAAGCCAAACACCATTTCTGATTGATTAGTGAAAAATTTAGCCGCAGATGGACTTTCACTGGAACTTTAGCAGTAATTTTTGGGCTTTTTTCAGGTACAGCGTGAGTCGTCCGGTTGAAACGCACATGTCCGGGACCTCCAAAAACTCCTCACAGCACACCAAAGTAATGTTTGTTGTTTGTTTGTTTGTTTACATTGTTGTTGTTTTACCACACAGTTAACATACGTTATTCAAAAAACTCCTGTCACTATAAAATGCATAGATGCTTATGATAGCATAACATTTTATGCTATAGTATAGCAATTGCAAGCATGCATTGTGTTGTTAATATTGTATACATACATAGAAATAAGTTATATATATAATAACTTCTGAAGGTGAACACAACTCCGAATCCTCTGGCTAAGGAGGAATTGAACCTGCTTGCCCGACTCATGGGAGGCGTGGAGGCGCAGAAAGCAGCCAGTACCGACTCCGGCTTCAGGGTGAATCTCTTCGCCACTGATGAGGAAGAGGAGTGAGTTTTGTAGTTTATTACTGTATTTTAACAGATGACCGGAGACTGAGTGATTTTAAAATAAGCAAATTTCACAAAAACACGTCCAGGTCACAATTTACTTCAAAATGTCTGAAATTATGTCATCATAGAACATTATTTTTAACTATTTTTTATACTTATTATTTTCAGTGATGTTTTTCATTAGATTCCCATTACAGCAATATAATTATTTTTACTTACAGTCAGCCAAATTAAACACACAACTATTAATAAATAGATATTACATAAACCTGACCTGGTTCTTGACAGGTTTAAAATAGAAATAATTTGCATAAAATAAGTTATTTTGCATGATTCATACAAATATTAACATTATGTTTTTGCCACAGGGAGGCTTTGATATCAAGACCCGATGAATTCTCCTATGAAGTTATTAATATACAAGCGACAAAGGTAAAGTTTATCCTAGGCCTCAAAAAACATTGTAATGCCTGTTTACCCATAATCCACCAGCACCGGTACAAAGCTTATCTAATTGGTATTTGACAGGCTAAAGATTATAAGGTTGACTTTAACTAGCTGAGCTAACGAGACAACCATGGTAGTTACAAAACAAAACACGTCTCACCGGGTGATTTTCCTTGTTTTTAAGGACAAACAAACCAACGCTGAGCTGGATAAGATAATGGGGGAGTTTGAGGATGCCGGAGAGCCCACCCCCAGTTCTAGCAGTAAAGGTGACGACCTACTGGCCATGATGGACGGCCTGTGACCTTAACCTCTGCGTTCCTATTGGCTGACGAGAGCGACTGAGAGGATAAGAGGGATGAAATCGTGCAACGTGCAACATCTCACTCCATGAGAGACCTTTTGCCTGGAACTACAGTGACAACCTTGACAAAGAGGTTCTCTTTGTGTATTTAATGCAGATTTTGTCCCCCCTACAATGCAAGAAATGCAAAGATATAAGATATAATATGCTTCTTGCTGTGGGACTGTAGTCACTTTCCATAATCAGTTTGTGGAGTTAGTTTGTACCGTCTGAGGCAACATCTGCTAGTCTTGTAGTTCAGTTTTGAACGTCACACAGAGATGTGTGTCCCTTTAAGGGCCCATGTGACGCTTTGATGCCACAGACACTCCTGTGACATTTAGATCAAGAGATCTAGATCAATTAAACGCCTTCGCTGGATTGTCTCTGCTGTCTACAATCCACACACAAGGAATTCATTTGAAGCCGTAGTTGAATGTGGTGAGATGCATGGGTCGATTCAACATTAGGACAGGGTAAACCGAAGTGCACTTGAAGTAAATATTAGCACACATCCCCAAACTGGTTTACAGGACGCCCCGGGACAATTATTATATGTTTGTTTTATCATCATTTTTAGGGAGGCAAATAAAAAGTCGGCTACTTCAGTGTCAAATGTTTTGTGTCTTAGAATGTGCGGTTATTCCGTTATGTAAAGGGGAAATGTGAAAAGTATATTAAAAGCCACCTTCCATGGATTAAAATGCAATGCAATATATATGGTGAATTAAATGTTTATATTTTCACAAGCATAATAGAGCTTATTTGTTATTTATTAATGTACTGTACTATATGAAAGTTCACTTGTGTCTGTTTACTGTTTCATGACATTGAAATATTAGATTGGAATATTAAATAAACTACATCTTTTTGCAAATTTGTGATGGTCAATGTCTCGCTGAAAACAATGACCTTCTTTGAGCACTAGATGGCGCAAAAGAACAGCGCATCATTGTTTATGCGCCACTTTAGAAAGATTATTACTACCACAGGAATACCTAAATAAACTATTACGTTTCAATGTAATATATTCTCTGATAACTGTTATGATTTGTGTATAACCTGCGTTTTATACACGTTATATGTTTACAGTTTCATAGTGTTTTACAAACATGTTAAATATTAAACTATGAAAAGTTTTAAAGGAAATGTAACGCATATAAAACAAGCTACTAACCTTTAATCTGTTATGACTTTTAACATACGAGCAATACTGAAAACGTCTCGTTCGTGTGAATAGTCGTGGGAGACGATTCTGTCTCTCTCTCACCCACACAGTTATGAATGAATCGCTGCCACATTTGTTCCTCTGTGGGAAGTAGATGCTGGTTTTCAGTACCTGTGCTTTTACCCCACATCACAAAACGTGTTGACACCGTGCGACTGCACACACACATGCATTAGCAGGACACTTGTTTTTCCCGAACATTACAGCAAGATAAAATACATCACAAATGCGTGCAATCCAGCAGTACAACAAACGACGAATACGTGCATTATTTCTTTATGGCGCACAGTTGCAAAAGAGATGCATTCGTGCAGACAGATGTTACGTTAAGCTGTGCTTATGAAATTGTCCTTTCAGTTTTGTGAGTTTAATGCCTCTCTGTGTCTTTATCAGACATGGGCACTTGTAAAGCATGATTCACAATTTCCACCCCGCAAACCGTGGGCTGGCCAATGTTTAGCCACAGGCTTATAAAACATTTAATGTGGTTTAAGGCAAAGGCCATGCTGAGTCAAGACAGGAAGAAAACCGGTCTGAAATCAGTTACTGCCCTTTTAGATATTTTCTGTTTGACTTGTTTTTCATACCAACCCACTGAATTGAAACTCGCAAGCGTGGGTGACTTGTTTAGATGGGGGGGATCTAAAATTGGATTCGGTCCCGAGGGTCTTGTGCATGTAAGAAACCCGGTACAAGCTGTGCTTACATGGCCACAGATAGACTTTAACCCGGCTCACAATCGCACGTTGTTAACACGTTTCCCCAATATTTCAATTATTATTGTTTTGTTCGTCTAGTTTTTAGACGTTGCCTTAACGTTACTTCTTGGTTATCATAACGTTACTTATTAAGTTTTATTTTTAAGATGTATTCACAGTTGTATATTATATTTCATTCTGCATTCATCAAGCATTTTTACATTTATTTCACTCCAAAGCGCATCACAAATTATTAGCGTTCACAAAACTGCATCTTTACAACTTCGTATTTACACGAGCGGACATTCTCAAGAACCTACGTAAGGAGGCGGGACTCCAACGAGCGATTCTTATTGGCCGCGCCGTTCTGCCAGTCACGGCATGTGCGTCATTTCCGTTGTCAGGTGGTGCTGCTATGGAAAGATGTGATCAGTTGTCCTAAGCAGCCTTTTCCCTCAAAACCGTTTTCGGTAATCGTGAAATTTCTCCGGTTCGCTTGAAACCGACTTCCTTGCGGTGGAGTGTAAATGTCATTGCACACCTGCTGAGCGTGTAGTTGTCCGGAAATGAGCTGGAATTAGTCCACGACAGAGGATTCCCTCCGCGGTTTTGGTAAGTTGTTAAATGGCCCGTCTATCGGAGATATTCACAGTCCGTTAAAGGGACACGATGAACTTACTCGCTGTGTGGTGTGTGTTTCGCTGCTAAAACTCATTGAGACTTGTTTTTGCAACGATAAACTCATCGTCTATTTACGTCTTTTGACGTATAAACTACATGAGGGTTATTACGCGTCGAAATGCGCAAGTTTTCGCTACGGATGGTTGGACGATCGAGGCTTGCGGTGTTACGAGAAAACGATCTTTGTTTTCGTACAGGCGCTTATTTGTGCGATTTATATCAACGACCGATGTCGTTTCGGATGAATTAGTTCAATGATTTCGCGTGCAGGGGTTGTTTTGTTACGAGTACGGCGTGCACTTCGTTGTGAACGGGTTGCAGCAGTCCCGTTTCAATTCCCTGCTGTCGTTTCCCTATAAATGGAAACATTAGTCACTTGTTTTTACACAGCACGAATCTAGACATATACATATCAAACGCAACGTGTACAAACACATCTGATACGCATCGCGCTGCCAGCCGGTGCTATGAGGTCGCCAGCTCCTCAAGTTTGTGTGCGGTGACAGCTAGTGTATTTAGACGTAATAAAACATTAAACATCGGTGCATTGGAGGGTTTCAATCGTGCAGGGTTGACGTTTTGTTTCCTTAAAGGCTGTGTTGCGTGCATCCGTTCAAGCCAGTTTATACGGTGCGAGTAATCCTTCACACAACGTCGTTTCATCATCATCATCATCATCATTGGCTGTGAGTCTGTAGGTTTCAGTGAAAAGGGCTGATCGCGGTCTAATCTGTTATGACTTTGCCTTTCTGAGTAACTGTGTTGTTGTTAATGCGTCACGATGCTTAAAAAATAAATTCACTAGCTGGGCTGAGGGTCGAAAGCGTCTTTTTATGCATATGTGCATCTTGGATTGTAAGTGTTTGGATTTGTTTGCTAAAACCCACTATGATTAAAGATGGTTTGTTGCCAGTCAGGGATTCTTTGTTCCATTCAGAGCACAGATGTCTGTTGCAGGTTTGTGTCTTTGCGACATGCCGTATTATCAGGCTTTCTGATAATCCAATAATACGTGTCAAAGGGGTCGATGAGAAAGCAATGGCGTCTCTCACCTCCGTCTGTCATGTCGTCAACAGTCTGGGTTCAGAAAGACAAAAAGCTGTGAAGGTGTGATGTATTAGCTGCCAACTGTACCCCCTCCTACAGCCTCGAGACAGACTGTGTGTTCTGTGGTGAAAAAAACAGCAAATATTTGGAAACCTTTCTATCATTCACAATGACATAATCGTGCTCACAGCTGAGATTTTACAGCACGACCACAACAATGCTGGTTTATTTCAGAATTTCAATAGATCAGAATTTGAAGGGCTGTCAGAGTTCCCGTTTATTCCCTGTTAGAGGAGATTGCCTGATGTTTCATCACTGGAATTTCATGCCCGGCCCCTTAATTTTAAAAGAGTTGAGATTGATATTAAAGAGCCCAAGGGGTGCCAAACTGGCTGCAGTGCAAAATGTGCTCCCCCCGTTGCATCATCATAGGATGTCTGGAGGCGGCTTGTGTCATGCTAACAGTGGTGTCAAACTGCAGTCTTTCATATTTTGTGGCAGATTGTTACCAGTGCAAATCCTGGGCCTTTGTGAATCAGGCTGATTTTAGTGCAATTTGCCTTAAATGTTTGGCTATAATCAGAGAAGCATTTGCAACATTATACAAGAACCCTTTTGCCCAACAAAAGTCATTTGCAATAAACAGCCCATTACTGTTTTGCAGAGGCATTATTATATATGTCTGATTTAATTTATTTTGTAGTCATTATTAATAATTTGTTTTTCCCTTGTCAAATGGGCTGATGTTACTTGTGGCAAGAACAGGAAAAAGGGTCATTTGTAATATGCAGATTACACTGAAGAGATTTGCAGATTAAAGGCCGGAAGGATTAAAAACAGGGAAAGGGAATAACGCAGGAATCGCAACAGAGTTTTAGACTGTAGGGTTATTTTAGTCAACTCAGCGTATCTCAACCACGCAGTGGTCAGCGACACCATTCGCAAATGGCTTTCTGTTGTCTATTAAGGGAAGTCGTATTAACAGCATTCACACCTGCTGCAAATCTTCACTCATGCAAATGCAAATTGAGCTGATGGTTGTCATTTATACAGGGGCTGTGCTGTTAATGGTCCCTGTATAGAGGTGTTGGGGTGGGCCGGACTTATGCTAGGCCTCCTCTCACCATCCATTATGTTTCCCCTTTATTACTCACACTTTGTTACCGGCATGCTGGAAGAATTCAGCAGGTTGGGTTCATTGTTGTCCTTCAGGGCAACAATGCATTGAGCTAACGTCCTGCGGTTGCATTGTTTGGGTGCATTTGGGAATTTTGCATTCTTTAACCAGATGCATTTCACCGACTCACATTTGCAGATCTGCAGAATGTCCAAGCGGCGCGCTTCAGAACGAGGGGCCGGGGAGTCGTCTGGCAGACCCAACAAGCTCCTTTGTCCAGGAATATCTGGCAACAATGCTAAGAGAGCCGGCCCCTTTGTTTTAGGTAAGTTAACTGATATCTTGTCACAATACCAACATTGCAGTAATTAATATCAGTACTGGTTTAGTTGCACAAGTTCTTAAACTAATTTCAGTACCTAAGTTATAGCAAATAGGCTTATTCGTTTTATAGCTAATGTTAAGTCAACTCTTAAGTGTACAGTTTGTACGACCATTGCATCTATCACCGCTGTTGGAAACAAAGGTTACATATTATACCTTTGTTGATGTGAAATGAAGCCAAATGGAACACATTGTTTTGAACACTGATCTATCACGTACTAGCTCAACAACTGACTTCTGTTAATTTCTAAATACTTTATAAGACAAACGCTTTGGATTGCGGCTGTAAGTTGTGAAGCTGTTAAATGAAATGATTGGTTGCGTCATTAAAGTTGCATTAAAGTTATCCTTTCAAGAGCAATGAGTGGTTTTCTCAGTAACGTTAGATTAATATTAACTACGTAATCAGCAGCAGTACATCTGTTAGCCTGCGGTCTAATGCACAGATCCTCTATTTTGACATCCTGTTTTTATTTTATTATTTTGGGATAACCAACTATGTTTATGTAAATACCTTAAAACACAAGCACAGAATTGCGCCTGTACTATGATAATGTAAAAAGACTTATGTTGAATTTTCCTGTTATTTTGCTGTTGACTTTTGACATTTATAGCGTTGGGTAACGACGGGGTATTCAAATAAAGCTGTCGTTTTGTGTTTGTGTGTGAACTGGAGAAGGCAGCGGTCTTCGTTTGCAGGCCTCTGCTCCGACAAGAATTCCAGGAATGTTTTGGATCGGCTGCAGTCTGCAGGTTTTTCCCTGTGTGCTGCTTTTATGCTGCCGTCTTGCCTTTGAAATGCAGCCGTCACAGTTGGAAACTGCAGTGTGAAGTGCTAACGCAGGTCCTGCGATAAGAGCGTTTATGATTGCGCTCTGGGGGATGTTTTGAACCGACAGCACCGTTTTACATCCATTCAGTCTCCTTGTTTCTTCTCACCTCTGCAGGCCCGCGGCTCGGCAACTCTCCCGTTCAGAGTATAGTTCAGTGTCTGGCCAGAAAAGATGGGACGGATGATTTTTACCAGTTAAAGGTGAGTGCTCTTCTGGTCCTGTTAACTGGTTAATCTGGTTACCATCTAACTGTTTAAACCTGGAATTAATGTCCAAGAATCTAGTTTGTTGTAAAACTTGAAGCAGTTTATTTACAATCTGTTTTGAATCCCCTTTACACTTGTATTTGTTGCCGCCCAATTCAGATCACTTGAAACGGATGTCAGTGACATCTGACACCTTTTGACAAAGGGCTCTTTGTATCTCACTATTTCCGTGAACCTTTGACCTGCCTCAACACATCTTCACAATACTGCAGTTATACTGTTTTACAATATTGCTGCCATTTGCATCCAGGTCTGGTTCAGAGAAGAACATCAAACCCAACTCTTTGTCTTTGTTTGACCAGCCTGTGATTAGGTGGCCCTCAGGGTGCTGGTCAATTTGGACTCGGACCTTTTGACCTTCTGTTCTCCACCCCCCCAAATCTAGTGTCCCTCACATCCAGATCACCTGTACAGACTTGCTGAATGACATGTCAGGGACTTATCTGCGTTCCCTCTGTAGATAAAGCCCTTAATGGCTCTTCTACGTTGCCTCAAGATCGTTGATGGCCCAGTGTGCCATCACCATAGAGATAAGACACTCTCAGGAAGGGTTAGAATAGGATGGGTGGTATGGCTTCCTTGAGGTCACGACCTCTTACCTGCACCTTTTGCCGTAGATCCTGACCCTGGAGGAGCGCGGGGACACGGCGGGAGAGACTCAGGAGGAAAGGCAGGGAAAAATGCTCCTGCACACAGAATATTCTCTACTGTCACTGCTCTCCAACCAGGAGGGAGTGGTACACCATCACGGCCTCTTCCAGGTAAGACAAATTACACTTGGCAGTAGGTGACGCATAAACAAAAGCACCCACATGTATTGAAAGAATTCACAGCGCTTAGCAACCTTTGATGTGTTTAAGTTTGACGTTCCATCAACGTTTCCTAATACAAATCAACTGTGACCGTCTGCTTGTTTTGTTAAATTCACGGTTGTCCCAGGCAACAGGTTTAATCTCATAGCTGCGCGAGTTTCATCTCGTATCTCTGTGGCTTCTTATCACAAATTATTACGTCGCTCATTATTGTTATTCCTTCAGTTGTTTTTACGGCGATCGCAAAGTGACTCACCGCTTTTCTCTGAGCTGGGTGTTTGTTTTACATCCCTCCCTCTATTTTCCTCCCCGGTGAAAATCGCCCTCAGAACAAGTTGTTCTGTGCTGTCGGGCCGTTCATTGAAGCCGGGAGTATTGATTGGCTTATTATAGCTCCTCTCCAGAGTGGGCCAGTTAATTATGGATCGCTTTTTGTGTTGGAAGGCGGCGTCACTGCAAACACAAACCGCACTGCGGATCGATTCCTGGCCCTCGTTTGACCTCCTTCAGTCTCAGGTGACTGAGGAAAGGCTTCATCATTCAGGAAAAGGAGATGAATGGTGAACATACAGGGGAAAAAGCTTTCTGTGTCCCGCCGGTCCATTAGCATCATATTACGCTATAAATGCTGTTGTCTCCCTGCTTTATTTAGAGTCTTAATGCTGTAGCTTTGTGCTTTTTTTTTCGCACATTCATGTTGGTTATTGTCAGTTTTGTATAATTTAAATCGATTTGACAAATTTACCGCATTATGTAGCACGTTAGTGCATTTTCCCTCCTTTTTCTGCTCTTATTCTGATCTTTGCCTGTTTCGTTAGGACCGTTCCTGTGAGATTGTGGAAGACATGGAGGCCAACAAGGTGCGCAAGATGAAGAGGCGAATCTGCCTGGTGCTGGACTGCCTGTGCGCCCACGACTTCAGCGACAAGACTGCTGACCTCATCAACCTGCAGCATTATGTCATCAAAGAGAAGCGACTGAGTGAGCGTGAGGCCATCGTTATTTTCTACGACGTCGTGAGAGTCGTGGAGGCTTTGCATAAGGTGAGCAGCAACAATCGGCTTGTTTTAAAATCAACATTGGTGTATATTTTCTTAACATGCGTTGCTGGCGTTACTGTGCTGTTTTGTGTTTCATCTTAAAATTCATCAGTGCCATTGTTTTTTTTTTCTCAAGATGCACACCAGAAATGATTTTTCTAAGCCACGTTTGTAGAAGCTATGTAAATAGCTTTTCTGTGAAAACGGGCTTAATCGCTGTTGTTGAGTCACATTGGTTCTGTTAGCAGTTTGAAAACAAAGCGCTTATTTAAATTCTGCATAAATCATATAAGACAGCTTGTAGGGTGGCAGTGCTACACGCATCCTCTGTGATTAACAGAGCTTTCAAAGTAGGCTTACATAGTTTCGCCAGTTAATCTCAGCGGCTGAAATAACTTTGGCTTTTTATTAATGAATTTTAAATGCCCCAATTACCAATGAATGTATTTGTCCAAACATCAGACACAATAACCTCCTTTTTTGACTGTTATTTCTGTTATAAATGTCTGTCAGTTCTCCAAAATGTAGCTTGTATAAGGAACTTCTGTAGCTCAACTGGTGAGCATTGTGCTAGCAGCACACAGATTGTGGGTTCGATTCACACACATACCGATTAGAAATTGCATACTTTGCCAGAACTGAAGTCACTTTTGATTAAAGCATCTGTCAAATGTAAATGAGCTCCTTATGAACGTGAATTTTAACTGCAGCTCTGTTTTTATCGTTGCAGAAGAACATTGTACACCGAGACTTGAAGCTTGGAAACATGGTGCTTAATAAAAGGTAAGACGCCTCTGGTTCTCCACGTTCCCCTGCCTGCAGGACCGCAGCCCCCGTGCTTTAAGTTCTCCGTTGGTTCCTTTGAGCGCCGTCTGGCCTCGTTGACCTCCCTCCTCTTGAGCTCTTAGTGAGAGCGTGACTCACTGCTGCAGGCGAGGAAAGGAGGGAGATCAAACTGCGGGAAACCTTCCCAGTTAAAACGAGTCGGCATGGAACGTGCCCTTGTTTTGTTCCCTGGAAACAAGGAGAGGGAGGAAGCCACAAAGCTGGCTACGACACATCTGAGGTCAGCAAGCACGGCAAATTGGATAGGCCCAGAGGAATTCCCGATTCCTCGTGCGCAGCGCCCTCTCTGAATAGCGCTCGTGCGTGTTTCTGCCGCTTGTGTGCGGCGGGGGGGGCGGCTGAAACGGTTTTAACCACGGCTATCTGTCATTTTAAAGGTCCCTCAGGATGGAAAGACTCGCTGACTAATTGAAAATCCTCAGTTCTGTCTGTCACATTGGCTAGCATGTGCCGCTCACAGCCGAGTTGTTTTCCCTACTGCAGTTTGGTGACATTAGAGCACAGCTTGTGTAATTATGAAACCCGTGACAGTGTGTGAGCTCAGTGGCGTGTGTGAAGGGAGGACTGGGGCTCGTTTCTTTACGATTTTCCCCTCCCTTTCATTTTCTGCTGTACTGTTTGTGTTCTGCTTTGTTGAATCAAAGGAATGCATTATGTAACTTGTTATTTTGCTGGTAAAAGGTAAATAGAGACGCTTGGGCTTACCGGTTAGCACACATGCTTGGGCTATATTGTATTATAGACAAAATTGTATTAAAGTGTATTAAAGTGTCAGCGGATCTGATCCAGTCACAAGTGGTTATTGAGATCACCTGCTTAACACGACTGGTGTAAAATCAGATTCTCAGATTTTGTGGCTGCCCACATCACTTTAGTGTTGCTGCGTGGTTTTGTTGTTATTTTAACAGTGTTAGCAGTCATTTCTGTGCTCATGCTTTAAATAATCTTTATTGCGCGTTTGTGTCAGAAAGCTATAAATACAGTAAGTGTAGTTGTTTTTCCAAAATGTATTAACACTTGTTTTTTTTTTCATCATAACACCCTCTTCCTTCCTCTCCTGCCATCATTTCCTGTTTTTTTCCCCCATTTTCCTGCCAATAAAAAATGGCAAAAATGCCTCAAATAAAACTGCAAAGTAAAGACAAGCAAAGTGCAAACTACAGGCAAGTAAGATCTAGTGCGTACGACTTTCACAGAACAGTGTTTGACATTTCAGGA
>JBAJNP010005974.1:0-27105 GCA_036877545.1 Yasuhikotakia modesta
CGAGTCGTGGCGTCCGGCGAGTCGTGGCGTCCGGCGAGTCGTGGCGTCCGGCGAGTCGTGGCGTCCGGCGAGTCGTGGCGTCCGGCGAGTCGTGGCGAAGATCTCGCTGGAGTTTGACTGCTGGGGTGAAAGAATAAGCCACACGTTGAAGTGGCTTCAGTCAAAGACGCCCTGACGTAGAGCATCATAAACGCGTGGCGTCCACGAGTCCGCTGCTGCCAGTGCGTCGACGCGACGCGAGGGCGCGTGATATCAGCGCGTCATCAGTGAGCTGCAGGCGTGTGTAATGAACCGGCCTCGTCCCTGATAATATTCAGCTGTTGTTTCTAATTCAACAGTAAATAACAATAATTTACTTTAACACTCATTCATCATTTTGTCACGTTACGGTTCTTGCAATATTAAGATATGTACGTATGTGCAGTAATAATGGTTTCATGCTTTTATGACAGTTTTTATACTTTTGTGTATTAACCAAAAAAGTTTTCGCGTTTTATTTCTTTAATGATAAAAGTATCGCTTTCGTTAATACATTAAATGCCCTTAAAATGCTGCCACCTCGTGACAAAATACACGTACTGAGGTTTTGCTTTCCTTTTGCATCTTTGCATAGTATAAACAAGTAAATAAAAATAAATACAGAGAATGATTTGATTGTTTATGTTCATTGAAGTTATTATGGTAACTGTCTATGGTCAAAATATCACACATAAGTTACATACATTTATTTGACGCTTTATGCAAAGCGACTTACAGCGAATTCAATGCATGCATTTCTGCATCAGTACTTGCATCACTTGCATGTTACCATCAGTGACAGAGAAGCAACCTTTATTTATTCTTAAAACTTGGAAGTAATTCTTGATACAGACATTTTACAACATGAACAAAAAAGTTTTTAAAATATTGATATTACAAATCATTGCAGATGTTGTCGCACATAAACCCAAATGGTAAACGCAGGTTGGCCGCAATGAATTGTGGGATACAGTAGCGGAGAACACGTTGTCTGAAAGTTACATGGTTATATATAGCGTCATATACCCAATACCTCCATATGATGGCAGTACGTCCCAATGATCCCATTCCTGCATTACCGCCGAGCTGTTGCTAGAGGGCCACGTTTAGTTTATTGGGGCATAATGTTGCACATTATATTGAAAACACACGACGGGTTAAGGATCACAATACATACCAAACAGTCATTTGGAAATAACGCCACATCAAACGTATATTAATACAACACCAAGCAGCCATTCTTATTGATAAATGCAGATGCGTTATGGCGCTTCCTTGACCACTGAAATAACACGAATGAATTATTATTATTATTATTATTATTGTTATCAATAAAGACATACTTGCGTTTATATTAAACGCATCTGAAAATACTTTAATGCATTATTATACTTAACTGCACTACATTAAAACACAATAGATAATTGAAAAAGCACCGACCAAGCCTGTCAAAATTAGACCTTTTTATTGCACCATTATCCAAATGCGATAGGGACACACGTGCTGAGAGAGAGAGAGAAAAAGAGAGAGACTGCATTCTTTATTCTAGTCTTCATTCTGAAGGAAAAGGAAAAGCAAATAGGAGGGGTGAGGCACACGCCAACAGTGGGATGGACGGTACCGCATGGAGTCCCCGCGCGCGTTTCCAAGCAGCCAGAGGCGAGAGGAGCGCATGCCGACAGCAGAGATCCGGAGACAGTGAGCGGACGATGCGCCGCGCATCTTAGACGCAGCGTGGACTTTCCCTTAAAAAACAGACTCGTTTATCATCCTGAAGAAGCGTTTGGGATATTTCTTACTTCACATAGCGCGATCGGCACAGATCCTAAGATTAATTGCGCACCTAAAGACATGGAGACGATCTCCGTTCACGCGCATCTGTCCCACATTGGGAATAACGGAGAGCATCAAACCGAGCCTCTGCCGGTGGGTTATCCGGCTGAAGAGATGCCGGCCTCTCTCGGCAGGCGAAGAGGGTCCAGCGTGAAGAAACATCTTCACAAGCACAACCTTAAACATCGCTACGAACTGCTGGAGACCCTCGGGAGGGGCACGTACGGGAAAGTAAAGAAAGCCACAGAGAGACACACTGGACGGGTGGTGAGTTGATCTGGAGAGATCCGTCATGCATGTAGTTATAACAGAGATGTTTTATTTAATACAGTAATTAAATCTAAGACTTTCAATTGTAGACTTTGGTGTCTTGGCAAATCAGAGCATCGATTTTGGACAATGAAGATCTTTTATACATAATGAAAACTTGAATTGGGTATAATTGAGAATTGATTTTCCTATGGTGATTGTGAGGGTTTGACTATATAGGTGGACGAAATTAAACATTCCTCTGCAGTGAAAGTAGATTATCTTCTAATGACCATCATTACACAGACAATTTAACAAGGTAAGAGGTGCCCTTGGAACCCTCCCCCCCCAAACAGGGGTCAGCTTTTTAGGTCATCTATACAGGCTACAGAGCTGATGTCAACAGCTGTTCAAGTGTGCACTCAGAACTCACGCCTGTCTGAAATGTGACATACCCCCGGTGAGGAAACCGCTAACAAGCGCTAACCAAAGAAGCAGCTAAATCCAGACAGACGGTGTCTCTTTGGAGAGCGACACGCTGGGGAAAGATTTCTTGACTTGGCTGTGTTTCCTATGTTGACAGAACAGACTATATCTGTAGGGTACAGATAAACTCAAGTGTTGGGATTGTGATTTTGGCAGCAACAATGATATTCCAGTTGTCTGGCATGTTAGGGCACAACTCAATGTTAATGCACTCAACTTTCTCTGCTTCTCACTCTCTCACATGCAAGTCCATAATTTTTGAGAGCTGAGCACGATCTTGTGTCATTTTCTCTGCTGTTTCAATGCCCCTGAGCTAGAGTGTCTGGGAAGAAAAATAGCCGGTAGACACTGCAGATGATAAAGTACAGATTTTAAACTCTAACACATTCAGCAAAGCTGATGAATTCAGGACCTGAATTCAATAAAATGCATGACTCACGCTAGTCCTTAGTAGACTGTGTTGACTAGCTGACTAATAAGTATTACAGAATCCCTGTACAATCCAGCTGGTTGTGGACAATGACTGGATGCGTTTCTTTGGAAGCGTTTACGTAAGAAGCAATCACCGCTTGCTCAAAAACAGAACAAAATGTTTTTGACTTGACATACTATGTTAAAAATGTCTTGGTGGGACACTAAAATGAGAGTGAGGTCTGATGCAATTGCAAATTTTTTTTTTTTGAGGACAACAAGTTGCAGGGATTTCACAATGATAGATACTCTGCACTCCTAAGCATCTAAACATTTTGATCAAAAATAAAAAATACCAAGGTACCTTGTCTATGTGAGGTGCTGTGGTAAATAAAGGTGCACTCTTTGCACCCGAACCATCTACAGGTAAAACAACACACCTGTTGAGGGAGGCTCAGACATCGAGCTGATCTGTGACTGGGGAACAATGAGAAGACTTCGGTTTAGTCAGAGGTTAGAGATGAGCAAAGCTTGGAGCCAGCTGGCACAGGCATTAAACACAGGTTGGATTAATGATCTGTAGTCATGGGCTGGCTAACAATAGCGTTCACCTGTGTGCCGTGTGGTTTCTTCAGAAAGGTCACTAGGGCACCTGTGTGCCAGTCTACTGCAATGCAATTTTAATGAATGCTTTCACTGTAATTAGGGTTGGGCTTATGAGAACCAGACGTTATCCCACGCTGGTGTCCTGAAATGGCTTTAAACCATTAGGGGCACACACAGGGCATTCAAAATTCTCTTAAACTCTATTTGGCTCTGTCTTACAGTCTCTTTAAATAATCCACCATGCTAGTGACAAACTCCAGAGCGTAACTACAATCATTGCATCCACGTGGTGAGTTAAACACCACTGCTGCCTTTATCACAAACACAGTGGTACTGGGAGGGTTACGTAAGTCACCGATAAGAGCTTTAACATGTAACACATACAGAATGTTCAGACATGACCGGAAAATAGTCCAAACAATCTCAGTCATTTTGCCCCTAAAAGGTTTGGGGTGGCAGATCAGAGCCATGAACAACACAGGGGGGACAGGAAGTGTTTTATGAGTCAGGAAGGAACATGCGCCACACTTCCTGGAAACATGGAACCACTTGCTGGGTTGAAACTTCTTGACATCTACTCAGCAAACAAGCTTATAGCATGCAAATGCACCTACTAGGTAACACTACTACACAAATATATTGTAAAAAATGACTTTGAGAACAGCTAGTGAGTGCTGGCATGGCAATGTGGTAGAGGAGTTTGGAAATGGGACATTTAAAAATAACTTCTGTGGTGTGTCTTCTCAGAAAGCCATTTACCTTTACATAGACCTACTTTTCTCAAGTTTAAAGGCAGCCATTGAAAACCAAGACCATCATCTCTCTTGCCTTAATGAGAAAAATCTTTTCAGCATCATATACCTGCGTCTTAATTTGGTTAATTCCAAAGACTTCTGAGAAATTAGCCTGTTATGTGATAGACAGTGTGGGCAACCAACTGGTCGGGACACGGAGGGCTTTGTCTTACAACCTTTTCATGACATCATGACAGGGTGTAGGCTGACCTGTTTCTTTGACCTATGACCCCAGAGGTCAAAAGCAGCTAAATCCCAAATATATCACAAATCAGGGCTTTTTGACCTCTGACCCATGTCTTCTCAATACTGCTCAATCAAGCTGACAAATTGAGCCACATCCCAATCAACAAACCAGACACTCATGAACATTACTTATTAACATTACTTAACATTAAGCATTACTGCACGATTCCCTGTTTGCGTCACACAAAGCACAGCTAGGATTCAAGTAACTAAATGTGTGTGTCACTTCTCAGGTGGCGATTAAATCCATCCGTAAGGAGAAGATTAAAGACGAGCAAGACATGGTTCACATCCGCAGAGAGATCGAGATCATGTCTTCTCTCCGTCATCCACACATCATCTCTATATATGAAGGTATGTGTCAGTTTGTGCTATGTTCAGTTCCTAACCCTTGCTATTTCTTACTCTTGGAAATACTTGAAAACTCACGAGAACCATTATAAAACAGCTTCAAAAGCGCTCAATACAGTTTGAGATCTAGGTTGTCCAAACCTCTTCTACACTTTGATTCTTAAAACGTACAAAATTTGTTTTTTTTTCCCACCTGCCAATCATCTTTGCCAGCCCCACCCAATTCTATTAAGACACACTAGGTAAACACTTCCCTGATTGGCTGGAATAATAGCTATTTATCTGCCAGTTGCTACTAAAAATATTGGACTGTGTTGTTTGTTGTACAAAACACAGCTTTTCTTGGGACAAGAATGTTTATACCACCATTCCTATTCCTCCACATATACAAATAAACTGACACAACCTCACCAGATTTCACTATCCCTTTCTACTTAACACCTGTTAACAGTTGTGGGTCTTGCTAGCAACAGCTCCTAATCGTCGTGACCCTGATTAAAACCAGACATGCTGTCCATTTTGTCTCCAACATACTGGCAACCGCCCAGAAAAAAGCTTGAGCAAAACAGTTACGAGTCAATGATGGAGAGCTTTAGCTAGCGAAGCAGACAAAATGGAAATGAGCTATTTTCTCTTTCCATGTGTCTTCGCTAAAGCGTACACACGGGATGGACAGTAAAGAATGCAATACTCAACATAAGTAATCTAATAAAGTCTCTCTTGTTTGTCTATCCTTCTTCTCTTTACAGTGTTTGAAAACAAGGATAAGATCGTGATTGTGATGGAATATGCCAGTCAGGGCGAGCTGTACGACTACATTAGCGAGCGGCGCAAGCTTAGCGAGAGAGAGACGCGACACTTCTTCAGACAGATCGTCTCTGCTGTGCATTACTGCCATAAGGTGAGGGGCAGAGCTAACAAGCATCAATTATTCAAGCAATGCTGTCAATCACAATACTATATTACCTGTGTGCTGATTGGTCAGTACAACATTTCAACCATTAATGCCCCAATATAGTAACAGCTATCAGGCAAAACACCTTCTCTCCATATTACTGCACACAGTGGATTGCTAGTGTTGTTGCCTAGCAACTTTCTGACTATAGTATATCATCCAGGTGTGCAATGAAACATGAATTCTCTGTAATCACAATAATTTACTGCTGCAATGAAAATTTCTCAAAATATCTCCTGACATCTACGCAGATACATGTGCAGTCGACATGATTTGCGCACTACAGGAGGGCTCTATGAAGTAAATAAAGGATTTATGGGGACTTGGCGTGATGCGAGAGTGATAAACTAAACTTCCAAGAAAGTCTTGGTATTAAAGGTTTTAAAGCAAAAAGAAGCTGCGTTCCTGCTCTGTGCCAAACTATTCCTCATCTGACTTGCTTTCCAAACATGATACTTCAAATTGTTCGTCCACACGATCCAACCCACATTTCTTTCATTGTTTTCTCATTTGTCTCACGTTTTAGATCTTTATTGGCTACAGAAACATATTTTTCTAGTTTATAGCGATTAAAGGGAAGATTAGAGAAGGAGACGCTGTTCCTAGATCAGTACAAAAGATCAGCTTGTACCCGGAACCGCGTCAGCTGGAAGGCAGAAGTCCTGAGGGAACTCGGGAAACTCGGGATGGGCCTGGCCTGTGTTTCTTTACAGCTGGGCTGATGATGTCATCAGCTCAGCTGGGGGATTCCAACCCATTCCTTGTGTTCAGGACAGCACAGGAGGTTGTCACGGAAACGGGGGAGGGAATACATAGATCAGGCCATCTGACGAGCTCTGACACCAGATGAGGGGAAATAGACAAACCACAGAGCTGGTGACTAACTGATTGAATTTGCCAATTGTTTAAGTTCCCTGTGAGGTAAAATATAGCTTAAGATGGTAAAAAAAAAGGTTTAGAAACAGGAAAGCTTGTCAACCAGACCAGTTTGGACCAGCTAATGACCAGTTTGAAGCAGCAAGAAACCATGTTTCAAAACAACAACCAGCTTAAGCTACTTTTCATTAGACCATGAGAAAAGAGCCGTTTCTTATGTAGTGAAGATCCAAAAGATCTGAAACAAATTATCCTGACAATGTCTTACAGAAAGGAGTTGTACATCGAGATCTAAAGCTGGAGAACATTCTCCTGGATGAAAACGGGAACATCAAGGTACGTTATAACCTTCATAAAGTGCTTTTAAATGGTAGCTGTTCCTGGCAAATGCTCACCGTGACCGTTTTTCCAGATTGCAGATTTTGGTTTGTCTAACCTCTACCAAAAAGACAAGCTTCTTCAAACGTTCTGCGGCAGCCCTCTGTATGCCTCACCAGAGATTGTAAACGGAAGACCATATCAGGGCCCTGAGGTAAATTATATACTCTACAAACTAAAATTCAGCAGTTATGCAACCTCACGAGACACTGGGTCATAAAATGTCTCAATTTTTCACCTTTGGAAAATAAGGGCTGGGAAACACAATCCCAAGATGTCCTGCCCTAAAGATAAGAGACAACAAAACACAGTCAACAGATAACAAAAGAGAAAGTGATAGCTTTTCTTCTCACATTTACGGGAGGTGAGACCCCCACCCCTCATTCCACATCCCAAAGGAACACAATTGATTCCAAACTGAGTCACTTCCCACACAGGAATCATTTCCCAGCCCAAGTCAGCTAGAGTATCCAACATCCTTTACTATGCAAACAGAAACAAGTATTCTGCCAAAAAAGAAATGAGGAATGCTCTCCAAGCTATTTTGCAGGATATTAGCCATTCTGAAAGATTCCTAATATTATTTCAATGACTAGCCAGACACTAATCCTGTCTGGACCACAGAAATATATTTCAATCCCCATACTTTCTGTCCCGTGCACTAACTCTTAATGACTCTGGACATTCAGTCTGGTGTCACAATCATATCGTTTTCCTCCTCACTGGTTCGAGATCAGTGGAAAGTGGCCAACAACCACAGAGCTCCTCACATCTCACCAGGGTAAGGCAGGTCTGGTGTTGGGGGAACTGACACTTCCTGTTCTGCAATCAGTCATTGTTTCCCTTGATGCCGCTTTGTTCCTGGCCTGCAGTGGAGTACAGTAGGGTTTAGACAAGGCCGGGCATGACAAATGATTAAATAACATGCAGGAATAATGATGGCAGTTATCAGGCAAATAAACGTGACATTACCTATTGTTCTAATACGCACAAACACTATTAAATTAAATGTTCAAGTATGTAGGTGAGGTTAACAGACAGGAAAATGAAACACAACCTTTAACTCTGTTGTCGAATGTTGAACACTGGTCTGGCTGTCACGTGTTTGACTTATACATTATTCATATTTATATACTGTTAAATATTTTATTTTATTTTAGATATTTTGGTTAAAAAAGCTTGTGTAAAAATTCATGTAATCATAACATTTGCATATTGATTTGCGATTGGCTGCCCTGACGTTCCTATTTACAAAGAACCAAAGCTTACGATTTTCTCAATCAATTAAACTGGTATGAGCTGCCAAATGTAACAAGTGTGATGTTGTTCTGACAGGTCGACAGTTGGGCGCTGGGTGTATTGCTGTACACTCTTGTTTATGGAACGATGCCCTTCGACGGCGGAGACCACAAAAGACTGATTCAGCAGATCAGCAATGGCGAGTACAGGGAACCGCCGCAGTCATCAGGTATGCGTCACATCTTTATCTGAAACCAAAAACACATAACATACAAGACAAATACATATTTTAACAGAACAGATTGAAACCTCTGACCTTCTTTCCATCATACTTAGATGCTCGTGGTCTGATTCGCTGGATGCTAATGGTTAATCCAGAACGCCGGGCTACAGTTGAGGACATAGCAAATCACTGGTGGGTAAACTGGGGATGGAGGACCAGTGTGTGCGACTGCCAAACCCAAAAGGAAAACAGCTCTCCGATGCTGGCTCGCTTCATTGACTGGCAGAACCGCACTGATGTCCGACCAGGCAAGGGCCAGCGTGGGGAGCCTGCTGTTATCAATACAGTCCCTAATGTGGGCTTGACTCCAGCCCGACGTCTCAGAAAGTCCATGAAGGAGAACGATGGAGGCATGTGTGGTGTTGCGGAGGAGAAACCAGGCCTCAAGAGACCCAAGAGTATACTGAAGACTTGTACGACCAGTGGAGACCAACAGTCCCAGAGCCTGTGTGAGGTTGATTTCAGGATGTCCATTTGTTACCAAAATGCTGAGCCTGGTTCTAGTCTGGAGCCAGAAGACATGCTCGGTGGCTCACCAGCAAAAATTGTCTCCATGCTCCCCAAAAAAGGCATCCTAAAAAACAGTCAGCATCGTGAATCAGGGTATTACTCTTCACCGGAGCGCAGCGAGTCCTCAGAACTGTTGGGGGTTACCCCTGTGCAGCCTCCTAATAGCTCGCCACTGAAACGGACCATGGGGAGAAAAGGTATACTGAAGCGAAACGGAAAGTATTCCTCTCACAACGCCGTCCCTGCTGTGGGAGTCCACGGAGAGGTACCAGTGGACTCAAATTTCCCCCGGAGCCAAAGCAGACCTTCTAGCATTGTGTACGAAGAGACGAGTCTCTCCAGCATGGGACTGGATTGGCCCCCTGCCTCTCCAAAACCCAACATTCAAGGCTCCCTATCAGCAGAAAACTTGCTGCAGATGGCCGGGTTCAGGGGTCTTCAAACTGTTACATCACAAAAAGACATCCGCAGCCCTCTGGGTTCGCCTGGAGACAATAGGAGCTTTTCTTTGCTGGGCGATATGGATGATGTCACCCAGGTGTACCAGAGAGCCCTGGAAACCAGCAGTAACCTGGGCTAAACTTGGTCAGAGAGGCTGAAACAAAAATAGACAAACATTGTATTACTTTCACCCACGGGTGCCTCTTATTATTAAGTGTCTTTATTAACTATTTACCTACATCCTAAACTCCAGGCTAAACCTACCCAAAACAACACACACATACACAAGAAGTACAAATTTTTTGCTTATCTAGGTACACAGGATTTAAAGACACGTAACACAGACACTTAGAAATGCACATAAAAGGCAACAGGGAAACTTGGGCAAACCTGGAAGAGTGAATAATCTCTGCTACAGCGCATCTGCTGGGTAATGTTTACAGGTGGGGGATGTTTCAGATCTCTTCTCCAGCTTGTGTTGATGAGCAACAAACTCCACGAATGATGGAAAACAACGGAAGCACTTTAAAGCACTTTCAATTATTTATTTATGGACTAGTTGAAAATGTCAAGGCCATTTCATTGTCGTTCTTGATTAAGAATAAAATGGTTTATTTTGTTTTGGGAATCATTCATGTTTAAACATCTGACTGTATCACATATTATGTGCTTAACATTAAAGTCTAACACATGTCTATCAAACAAAGCATTAATGTGGCTGTTCAATATTGTGTAATCAAATATACTGAATAAAAAATAAACAAAAATAACTGGAAAAAGATAAACGTTTGTACCATAAGGTATCTGTTGTAGGCCATTAAGAAAATGTGACTGGATATTACTGCATATTTTTATTGTGTTATTTAATGTGTCTTGTGTTATGCATTGTACATTGTCGTAGCTACTTGCTATACCGTACGTTGTTCTTTAAACTTTGACTGATTGTTTCTGCTCGTGCCTTTATTAACCTGAGATTGAACTGATAATACACTTTTAAGTGTTCTAAATAGGTTGTTTCTCTGTATCATTTGTTACAAGGCCCCCGTTGTCTGTGCTCAGTACAAAATGCAGTCAATAAACATTGCAATGTAAATACCACCTGTGTTCATTTCCAGTCAAGCCTTACATAAAACACAGAAGCACTTGTAACAACAATTAAATAATTTCTGTTGAAAGATGCTACAATACTTGTTCAGAGTAAGAATTAATTTAAAATTGCACAAAACAAGACTTTAAAAACGTGAGCTAGGCTACGCAGAAGAAACATTTAGGGCATATAAAAGGACAAACAAATAATAAACACGGTTTAGCATAGTATTTACATCCTAATGCCTCCAGACTGTGACTAAGTAGGTGTGTGTGTATTTATGTTTGCGGTCATGTGCAAGAACGTGTGAAACATCCTCCTTGTCCACACCTTGTCTTTACACAAACAGCCATCCCATCAATCTCAACTAATTTTAGCTCAACGTCTGCCCACGGTTAGCATGCATGCACGAGCGTCACTGGAACTCCAGGCGACTCAACTCGCAGGAATGTCTGGCGGCACATCAAAACGCTACACAGCCACAGAAAACAAGGAGAAAAAACAGGGATGGAAGGACAGAACGTGTGAGAGTGCTTTCAGTCAGACAGTTGATGTCAATACCTCAATTTGCACACCAACCTCATAAAACCACAGCTACCGGCAGCGCGAAACTAACTGAGAAGACTTTTAATGCAGTTTTTGGTCACTCTTGTCAAGTTGTGTTTTGATGTTTTAGTTTGTGTGTGGTCCCCTAAACAGAATGTCTAACTCTAAATAAGATTTAGGGGGAAAATGTTCTTTTGAGGTTTAAAAGAACAACAAAAAGGGAGAGAAAATAAAATCTTGTTCCAAGTGCTAAACTCATCTGGTCTTGATCGACCCTTTTGTTCTCAAGGAGTTGCCTTGAATCTTCAAGAAGATCAAAGATAGATAGACACCCTTTTATGACTGAATAAGGATCAGCTTACTCTACTAACACAAACCTAAACTGGAACACAAGGACACGTCCAAACTGTTCTCAGATCAGGCGCCCAGAGTTTCATCTAAAACCACATGACCCCTGTCCTCTGGGCTGAGATGAACCTTGGGGTGTTGGAGTAAGTGCTCCCATTCTCTTTGCTATCTCATAATTCTCCTCTCCTGTGTCAGCTTTCACACTATAATATCAAAGCACTCCAAATGTTTTTCCTAAAGTTCCTTTCATTCTTGACTTACCCAAGTTTTGTCTTTCCTCTTGGAAGATTGCTAACATTCTGTAAATGTTTTCCTTGAAAGAAAATCTGTTGTGAATTTACCTAGCTATACTAATCCAAAATACGTGAAGCAGGCAGATGCTGGAAATGATCTTTTTTCTCCAAAGTATTGGTATAAATTTTGGCATAAATTAAACTTCATTTTAGACAATTTGATTGTACTCACCAGCCAAAACATAACAAGCTACCTTAAATTAAAGTATACATTAGAATTAGAATAGAGTTGAACTGTGCTGTGCATGAATAGCCATTCATGTCTACTTTCCTAATGTAGGTGCTGACCAATCTGAAGTAACGTACTGTAAGAAAAGAATGTACTAGTGAGAAAATTGATTCAAACCTCTGGTCACCGGCACACCACGTCTGTTTCACAGCACAGAGGAAGGGCGATTTTGCCAAAACAAGCAACCATGAAAGGAAAAAACTCGCTTAATGTGCCTGACTAAACTTTTAAATACTACACCCTTCTTTCCCTGTTTTGTCTTGGATTCACAAGCAGTTCATTGGCGCGCTCCGAACCGTGCCCTGCCTAATGTGTTCGGATAATTATTCTGCCCCATTACTGGCCAAAAGCAACAGCGGGTGACATTCTTCATCATATAGGCCACATAGTCTACGTGGACCCAGAACCCAAACAGGAAAGAGAACCTTAGAATTCCAAGCAGGTCTGAGGACACAAACTGGGAAAAGAGGGGCTAAATTCCAAAATGTTTAAAGATAGCACAGGATGTATGGGAATTGACTTAAGATTCCCAAGCCAATATGCTTCCCTGCGGCGATCAGAGAGAATGAGAATTCCAAGCATTCCTCTCTGACCAATCAGTAGGCCAGTCTGGTGTCTGAACTCAGCGAGATGCATCAGGAATGAGGACAACGGCTATTAGGGAATGTATTCTCTTCCGCACAGACTCTTTAGATCTTAATCTGATTCCCGAGGTTCGGTTAAAAGGCTGTTTGCTTCCGCACAATCCGTCAGGATGCATTCCACGTAAAGTGTTTAAAACCACCACGGCACATATACTGTACACTTGTACAATCTAGGAACACAACCAATTAACCACCGTACTAGTCAAGAGTCACACAAGGGAACAACAATCGAGCCATTTCCTAATCATCTGGTTCACACTTCCTAAACAGAATCCAAACAATTTACAGAAATCAGGAAGGATATGAGAGCAATTATGGGAATGGGATTTTGATTATCGGGAAAACAAACATTTTCCCAAACTTCATCTCCAGTTTCTTCACAGTTTTTTGTTTTCTCTCTTTATCTTCTGATCATCATGCCTGCATACCCACAATTCCACTGGCCGGACGCAAGTCAAAGCATTGGAATGCACTTTCTTTACATGCGCTATTTTTATTCCGCTATTATGCTAACACTTCTGTGCCCGCTGACTTAGCCATTAAAGGAAAAGCCTAATAGTTGTTCTGCACACAAACGGCTCACAATACAACAATGCCTGCCAACTATGTCGGATCATCAGACGGAATTTGGCCAAATGGAAACATATTCCAAATATTCCAAGAGTTCAAAGGAAAATAATGAGATCCTTTACTATCAAAGTACTTTAATGATTTAATACAAGGATTTTCAGAGTATTGCAAACACTATAACCTCTGACCATTTGTTACTGCTCTGCAGGAATTAGGTTATTTGAACACCTTGACTATTAAGCTACTAAGTCAAAATAAGATGTATCTTACAAACAGACAATTTTTACATTGTGACACGGTTTATGTTCTTGCCTAAACAATACCCTAGTAACCACCCAGAACACCTTAGCAACCTGTCCAAAGCTGCTATTTTCAACAGCTGCAGTAGAAGTTACTCTTCACAAACAACTTAAAAAACAAAAAAACAAACTAAAAGCAAATTAAAAACTCTGGCTAAGATTCAGACATCACTGCAAAACTATGTGAAGTACACGTTCCCAAAAACAAACATCAAAACTTCGGACCTAACATTAAAGTAACACAAGGGGCTCCTACACCGAGGGGCAAGTTAGCTTTTCTGTGAAGAAGGTTTGTACCATTAGGTCATTGAACATACACAAGTGCCCCCTATTGGCAGGCTGATGTTTACGCAGGTGGGCCAGGGGGGTTCTGATGAAACACAGAACCATGGAGGTCCCATTTCTAGCAAAAAAAAATCATGAAAACAGGAGTTTGAGGAGAAAGGTGCAGAGAATGAAATGTTTGTTATGCTAAGAAATGAGCTGAGATGGTTTTGGAACGAGAGAGAGAAGTTTGGGACGGAGAGAGAGCGAGAAGGTTAAATGCAAAATTGCAAGTTACTTGCTAACAATTATAAATTATAATTATAAAGTTCCCATATGAACCTGAATGAGGTAAGGAGATCGTTTTAAACACACATCTGACATCCACTTGCTCAGTAACTGATTTTTGTTTATTTTGAACCATTAAAAGTTACAGTTTGCTTTTATTTGTAGAACCTAGAAAAGACGAAAGGATCAAAATATCAGCTATACGTCCAAAACTAACAGTATTTTGTTTATCAAAGCCTCATGCAAAGGATTGGTACCATCTGTATCGATGCCTCAGAGGAGAATTCAGGGTCACAATGAGGGTGTTCCCCTCATTAGCCCAATGAAGACCTCCATTCAGAAAGAGACTGACTGAGCTGTAATTGGGTCTGTGTTTAAGTTTAATGACATACGAGACTTAGTCCCTCCCCTCACAGCCAGAATGATGCCAAGAGGTTGATCCAAAACTGAAGCTTTTTGCTATTTCCCCAAAACGCAAGCGCTAGTTACGCTAACATCTGAAACTACTGCATATATTGTTTTTTGTTTGAGTAATTATGTGCTATAAAATCAGACAATTTGTGACATAAAAAAAATGCACTAGCTGACACCTAAATAACTAACGTCTAAATCTTCTGAACAATGATGTCAACCTCGATCTTCTCAGGTGGGCTACCATCACAACATAAATGCAGAAGACCACCACCTCTGCTGTTGCAAAGACCACTAAAACACCTTTTATGACAAACAAAACCATTAACACCAAAAGCGTCCATGCCAGAATCGCTAAACAGCCCTCGGCCTAGTTACCCCACCCACCCCATCTTAACCTCAATTGTTTTTTAAGAGCTCATTGGTATGTCAGGTATGTATCTGTCTGCTACACCCACCACACCCGGAGAGAGGAGAAAACACAAGCCAGGACAGGCAGGTGGAGATTAATCTCCAGAGCGAGACAGGCACGCTTTTCCTCTCAGCTCTCTGGGCGGTCGGACCGGAAAAAATTCCCATGAGTGTGATAGCAGGGGTGGTTGCAGGACAGACAAGCTGCGGGTTTTAGAGTTTTTGTGCTTTTTAAGAGGTGCTCAGGTAACAGCTGAATGCAATGAATAGCCCGTATCTGCGTGATAGGAACTTGCGTTATGAGCGTTACTGAGAGGCAGGCAGCTGGAACAATGGGTGTAAATAGCCACAGGAGAGCAAACGAGAGAGATGGTTTTACGGCTAAGCTGGAAAACCCGAGACGTAAAGCTAGGAAAGTGAGGAAGATATTGCCACAATCGGTCATGCAAAGCGAAAAGTTTTAGACTACAACTAAACTTGGTACTAAGTAAACAAGAACAGACCAGATTAGGCCTGTTAACTTTACAATTATACTGGAGAGGCACAATGACCTCCTGTTTATTAAAACGTTGATGTCATAATTGTGATACTTTAACGGTTGCCTGAAGAAAAAAAATAATTTAATAGATTATTGACGACCGTAAACAAAAAACTTCCTCATTTTCTCTTTCTATTATTACTATTAATGATTCATATAGACAGATAATTAAGTTATTGTAAAAGTTTCCACAACAACAACAACTCATGAATATTGCAGTCGTTTTCTTCCTGTTTTTGTGGGTTCAAGGAACTGTGACGCATACAAGCACGTGTGAAGCTATGAGCGATAAATGTGTCATAAGGGCTGTCTGAAGTCCATGTGATTGTACGGGAAACGGTCAGATCCTTGCTTCTGAGGTGAAAGGTTTCTCCATGGGTGGCAATCAGAGAAGGTTATGACAAGGGAAAGGGGTGGAGACAGCAGGAAAATCCGTCTCACCCGACTCACAACTACACCGTCTGTCTCAGCCATTTTCAGACAGAGTCTGGACAGAGACTCATAGAACAACTACGTACACTTACTGTACAAAGATAATCCTCTTATGTTCAATACACTCACTCATGTAGGCACACCGACTGCGCCTGGTTGAGTTTGTTTAGTTGGCCTAAACGCAGCTGTTTGGAGTGACTGATCGTAACTCGTCGCTGTTCTGGGAATTTGCGTACTACTGCTCATCAGTTAAACTGGTCTGAAAACAGCGGAAACTAGCGTTAGCTGTTGACTTACTTATACGAGTTCAGATTTCCCCTGTAAACTTTCACTTATGTAAAAACGGTTTATCAAAAACACTCAATAAAGTGAGAACTACGAATAGTGGTGTTAAAAAACAAAGCGGTAGGAAAATTATCTTTTCATTCCTGTAGACAAAAGACTGTGTGTGACAAAGGCCACCCAGAGAAAGCGGGAACTCCAGCCTGAAGGGTCGTTGATGTAGCTTCTGTTTGTTCAAGGTTTTGCTCTTTTCTTAAGGCCGGAAACATCAGCGCAGTGAAACTACGTGTAAAGCTTTTCACCAGGACTTCAGACAACATGCCCGGACAGAGACGGAGAGCTAGCTTACGCGATCCTGTCCTTTGTCTGCATTTGCATTCGTACAATGTCTTGTGCGCTTTGGAGCCTCCAGAGTGAATGAAGATCGGAAGTGACTGGAGGTTGCCATTGTATCATCAAAAGCCCTTCACAAAAGACAAAAAAAGGGCTGTTAATTTGGCAAGTTCATTTTGTACAGAAAATTATTCAAATGAATTGCAAAATAACCTGGAGTCTTACTTGCTTCCATTAGTTCACTTTAGCCTCACGTGTTTCGCTCTGCAGTAAGTAAATCTTTGTCTGTCTGTGACCACCACAGCACAAGGCAGTGAGGACCACACGAGACAGACCTCCCAGAAGCCTCTGGTCCACAGACCCCCACAGAGAAGGCAAACTACCGGCCTCATCTTCCTGCCCACCAGAGCGACCCAGCATTTGGTTCCATCCAAATGCTCTTTTCAGAAAGCTGAATAGAAGCTTTTCCTTCTCTAATCTGTTACTGATTATCTTTCCTTTGAGCCATTTGCTTTTTGAGAGGCTAACCTACTAACTTACATTAACCCTTTAGTCCATTACAGCTAACCATGACTTAATAAACAGAACTAAGGGGACACACACATGATGTCATGGTTTAACCCTGATGACATCATCAACGTGTGATGCAAAAAAACAGCAGAGGGGTAAAGTGTGGTCAGCTACAGGAGGTCAAAGGGCAAAAACAGACAACAATAATTGTTAAAATGGACTATAGCACCATCGTGTGGTGCAACGTTGTAATTCCACCAATGAACTAGGTCTGATTTTACCCCTTACCTCAGCCAGAGTCGTTGACTTAAGTTAAAAAATATATATTTATAGAGTTAAAAACTCTATACTGCATAAATACGCTCTTCTACTGTAAATAACCAGTCAGTAGTTTGTTATAGTACAAAAACACAGAAACAGAACTGAGGTCCCTATTGCAACTTTTAATGCAGACACATTCACCACACAACTTATTATTACTCAGATTTTTTTTAAGGCACTATGTGGTAAAAAAGGCAAAAAAAACCCCATTGACAGCGTGACGGCTTAACAACACAAGAACTGACGGGAGCGAGCGAGTGACCGAGAGAGAGAGTGAGAGAGAGAGAGAGAGAGAGAGCAATATAAAACTTTTAACTTTTGGCAGTTTGGCTGTATTTACAGTTCAAAGCATTTCCTGCCGTGTCCATCATTCTCAAAATGGGCGGAGCCAGCCTCTGATTGGCTGCGATGAGTTACCAATGGCACACGCACTATAAAGTCCAAAAAAATTCCTCTTTTTCATACAATCTTTAGACACAGATTTACAGATTTAAACTAGAAGATAAACCGTCTGCTTTTGATGAGTTTAACATCGGCTGCCTTTTACTGATTTACCAAAACAACTTTTCGAAACAATAAATGAAACACGCAGGCCAAAGCAGTAACAGATGATTGTAGGTGGCTGAGAGGATAAAGAAAAGCTTTCAGCTTTGGTCCATGACACTCAAAGCATCAGGATTAAACAGGCTAACACAGTACCAATACTAACTACCTACCAACCAACCAACCAACCACTATTCAACCAATATTGACAATCTTAACTGGTGTGTAACAGGCAAGTTTCTCGGTTTCAGTCCATAACTCCTGTTAAGGCAAAATGTTTAATTACCACATTCAAACTTTTCTACCGTGTGTCGGCTAAGCATCGTTCTGTTTTAAAAAAGGCAACAAAAAGTTCCTTTACTTGATTGGCCTAAAAAACAATTTAAAATGTGAAATCATAATCGTGTCATAAAACAATAAGGCAAGCTTTGTGTTACCGGAAAGAGTGGTACAAAATATATCAAACGCTGAAGCACGATAAAAGCTTTCGTGGTCTTTGTTCTGAGTGTCGTGGCTCAAATGTGCTTAAACAGTTGCTTGGCAATCTAGGCTTCGGGTCTGTTGCTCTGATAACCAAAGTGGTTAAGGTATTACCAAAAAAAACCCACAAAAATACTAGCTTTGACATCAATATCACAAACCGAAAATTATACCACATCTGAACCGTGAGCCGATCACATCACTGAACCTACAGGATGTGACATCATTGCACAAGAATGCAAGTGGGAATTAAAAATACATGGAACAACAATCGATCTCTTTTGTCTTTAAGCCTCTTTAAGCCTCTCGCAGACTTTTTTGTAAAAATATATTTACATATAACACTAATTTAATTTCATCTACACAGAATATACTTAACATCTGATTATTGGCAGAGCAGGCAAAAAAAATAAATGCTTGATTTTCATTTGTGCAGGTGCTCATCCGAGAAGTACCACAGCAACTTTTCCATCTTCCATACTCCAGGTTTGGGAAGAACCACTTGGCTCAGAGTTATATTGGTCCCTCTGAATAATCATGAGGAAAACTGAAAACCACATGGAAGGGATCAGGGATTTGTCCATGAAATTCCCTGCTTTTCTCCTTCTTTAATGGAGGCTCCATGATTCCAAAGTCCTCTAGAAGGTTGTTTCTTCTTATTCTAGCTCTGTGAAGTGAGCCGTGTCCTGGAATTACCAAAACAACCACCTCATTCCTCTCCGCTAAGTCCGTTACTAAAGATCTGTCACTTTATTTTCCAACGCAGCAGCGATCTGCTGGAGTCTAAGGGTGAGCTGTTTGCTCTGGGCGGCAGGATCGTCCTCCAGCGATGAGATTATCTGCAGAGAAAGAAGATCCAACATGAACGATTTTTGTATTTGGCAACTATCAAGATAACAGCGTAATGGACACTTACTCCATCGTAGTACTTGCTGGCATATTGGTAAAGCTGGTGCAATGCAACCTGGGTGTTTAATTTATCCGTGTGAGACTGGAAATATAAAGATCTACATCAGTCACTCAGGAACACGTACAGGTCAATGCGAAACTTGATTATTAAGTTTGATTATCCATGGTCACACACTGTACTTACACGGGAAATCTCCGCGAGGTGTGTGTTCATGTCTTGATCACTCACAGGAACCATCTGACGGATGCCTTTGTAGTAACTTAAGACAGGAGAACAGAAAGTGAACATTACTGGTTACTTCTACTGTGTAGAAGTAGAAGATCAGAAGATCAGACCAGAAAGTCAGACCAGAAGGTCAGAAAAAACACCTACTCATCAACCATCTTCTTGTAGGTGGAGATCTCTTTCGCATAAAGTAGCTTGTTGCTCGGGGAATCCTGTGAAGATGTTGAGAAAAAGAGAACGTAAGATGGCAAGCAAAGATAAAACTGAAGGATTGATGGACGCTTCTAGTCTTGAGGCTCACCCGGGTCAGTTTGTAGTCAGTCTTGGTGCAGGCATCCATGAAGGTCTGAGCGATGACCGACAGCGAGGCGTCCACCACCTCCGTCACATGAACGTCAAAGATGAAGTGAGGGTTCTTCAAAATGTTCACCCAAAACCGCAGAGGTAAACTGCAGAACAAAACAAAACAAATCAAATCCTTGTTCCTGAGGTAAACAATAACAAGCAATTTACCTGGCTGTTGAAAAACGTGACCTCAACAGTCAATCTCTTAAAAAACATTTAGCCAGATTTTTTTTAATCCGAGCGTCAAACCTGTTGGTCTTCCATATGTGGACGGTCTCATCGTCAACGTTGTCATGTTTCTGCGCTTGTTCATCCAGGAAGTCGAAAAAATACTTCACCGCCGGAGGAACAACGTTCCCAGAACACAACACGCTCTGAAAGAAATCGTCCACAAACTGCTGCAGCGTACCCTGTAACAAAAGCAACGTTAAATCAAATTCAACTTCCTGGTAGTAGTGACCACAAAAGTCGCTAAAGCTCACGGAAAACGAAGCAAACGTTTAAAATACCTTCATGGAGAGGAGTCTGGTCAGGTAGATTTCAGTGATGGCTTTGGTGGTTGCCTTGTCCTTCATACTTCCTCGTTTTGATTTGACCTCGTCCATTTCGTCTGCAGGTCTCACCAGGTGAAACACTTTATCATCCTCCAGCAAAGCGTTTCCTGTTGAACGCGACAAGTTTATTTTAAACGTACACAACTGACTTATTTGTTCAGTTTGGCACTTTAGCATTAGTGGTTTTCAATTAGATATTCAACTAGATATTTGTTTATGTTTTTAAGACTCCGGTGTGATTGGACGTTACTGACTTTCTTCATGGTTGTCTTGGTTCTGGTCGAAAGACTGTTGAGTGTGCAAAACTCTGGACAAGACCAGCGTGGCGCCATCTCTGACCTAACACACACACCAACACATGCAGTTCATAGTTCTCTTAAGCTCAGTTAGTCCTAGTTTAAAAAATGAGCTGCTTGTATTTGGCTTAAGAAAACAATTTTTTCTTACTACAAATATACAACACTCACATTGTAATGTGCCAGCGTGTTGATGCGCTTCCATCTTCCCTCCTTCTGCGATGTCAAATCCATATCTGACAGGATCTGCCCTGTGGAACCGGGGCGCCACTCTGTGGTGACAAAAGCAGTTACACTTCACACTACAGCCCGAAAAACACCGGACATTACACTCCGCTAGTCACCGGCTGCGATTCCCTGCAGTTCTTAACCAGATTTATCTCTCTGATGAATGATCCAAGACATCAGATTCAGCACATTTGCAAGCACAAACTCATTAGGACGGACCCCTCAGAATCCCACCATTAATCAAATCACTATCTGCTGCAAACATCTCCCTCGGTTTCTCTTACAGGCAGCCTGCTGTTTATAAAATCTTAAAAAAGCTATTTGTTCATGTCGCTTTAAATAAAGTTGGAGACTTTATCTAATACAAACTTTACAGATAATAAATCATCAAAGCCCAGAGAGAAACGTTCGCAGTTTAAGAAAAAAAAAATGGGTTTAAAAGTTAATTATGTTTTAAAATAAGCTAAAGGTACTGCTGAAATTTGCTAAGTGCAACATAAAATGGGCTGAAAACATTCATAAAACAAACACTGGAAAAACATAAGATGTGTAGGCCTGTATTTGTGAATGACATAACATGGAATTCCAAGGAAAGCTTCGGAGATATTTGTGGAATTCTGTCCACACAGATCATGTGGTTCTGCTTGTAAGTCCCTTGTATTTGAAAGTTCAAATAAATGCAGATGTTTGCATAGATGATGTCTAACCCAGAGCTACGCTGTCCACCGTGGGTCTCTGAGAGTATGGCAGGTTTCTGTACACCTGCTCGATGATCTTCTCCTTCACCTGGGAGATGGAGTCACAGTTCAGGACTTTGACAGGAGTCACGTCGGGACCCTCGCCGTGAACCAGCACCTGTAGGGTCTACAAAGTTCACATAGTTTTCATACAGGTACGGCCAGACCAACACAGCAGAACTCCACACCTAAGGTTAAGACACTCACCAAGATGCTGTACTCAACATCATCTCCCAGGAGTCCTGTGTCATTCAGTGTGTACTTGGCTTTCTTCATCTTGGCATCCACAGGCCCTTTTTCCACCTGGTGTTTTATGGCCTTAAAGAGTTTGTAGAGGGGCTCGCCAGCCGAGTCCTAGAGGAACACGTATCAGTACCAGAGGAACAGCCTCTGTTATGGTAAAACTGTTTAGTCAGAGTGGGAGCATTTAGTTTACCTTCAGGAACTGGTAGAGACAAATGGACATCCAGTTACACAACATTCTCTCCACCACAGTCTCTGATCTAAACGTGACCAACAGATGGAGGAACAATCAATCACATATCAGTGCCGGCAAATCTGCAAAAAAGATTAGGAGAACGTTGTTCTGACCTGCGGAGCATGAGTTTGGGGTTCTTGCTGTGGACGTATTCCTCCATGAGGCCCAGCAGGAGGGTTCTCATGATGTCCGTGTAGTACTCCAACTTCCCGTGCAGAGCCACCGTCAACAGTGAAGCAAAGTAAACTTTATTTCTGGCGTTAAACTCCTGCCTCTCCTCCAGGGTGTGAATAAACTACAGCGCACAGACATCGGAACGTCAGTCACCTCATAAATCAAATCCGGTTGTCTGAAGGCTTGTCGTTGGAGCAAAACAACCGAGCACTTTTCAAAACATTATTTTGAAGTCATATTTCTGGAGGGATAATACTTGAAATTACGCTCACGAAATTACGAGGAAGAACAAACACCCTCTGGTTTATGCTTGTAACAACAAATAAACAAGCTGGTGGGATAATATAAGGTCTTACATTGATGAGGAAGGTTTTGCTGTTAAGGAGGTTGGAGAACTGGTTGAGGGCCTGATCTACAATGGCCCTGCGGGATTCTGGGATATCCAGCTTCCCAGTGATCATGACATCATTGGCCCCGTCTTTGGAGGGCAGGAAGAAAACGCGATCCGTGTAGTTCTTGTAGTCCAGGAACGGGATCCGAGCTTCACTCAGATCACTGGTGTGGTCCTCCATCTCTATCATAAGATCTGAAAAACACAGAGAACCGTCATCATTTTGTAGATTCGACAACTGTTGTAACAAAATCTTTTTTCTCTCCTTTGCAAAGCTTTTAGAATAACAAACTCTTTTTAATCTTTCTCTTAAAGTGTTCTTCAAACACCTGATCTTCAAGGCAAGTACGTCAAGATTTCTGTCACCTGTAAACTCTTTTTTACAACGATCACGAACGCTCTCCTCCAGATTGGCCAGCTGGTTCTTTATTTTCTCATACTCTCTTTCTGCCTGTTGGCTTTTTCTTCTGCAAACAAAAAAGGACACAAATCAGAAGTCTATCCAAAATAAACATTTGGTACAAGAAACAGATACCTCAGATTTGGAACTTATCCATTTGGCTCACTGGAAGATCAAAAAGTTTTAGAAATTTTTCTGCCTGGTACTCCAATGGGAAGATTTGTGTGTTAAAAAGGTGTGTTGTTTAGTTACCTGTAGCAGTATATTGACACAGCAATGAAGAGGACCATGGGAATGATGACAGCTGGAATTATGATGTACAGAGGAACCTCGTACTTCCTCTCAAAGCGCACGGAACCGACGTTCCACTCACCGTGTCCAAACTTTATCTGCCAAAGACACATTGAGTGCAGGGTGAAATTCTTTGCAACGAAACCGACTGAAGCCTGTGTGAAACACTGGAAATGATAGAAACGTCACTCTCTAACCAGAAGCTCCATGGCCTCTGAGCTGGTGTCTCGGCGATGGCGCCTGGAGGTGGATTTGGGGGGACTGGACGGGGCAACGAGAAACAGTATAGTATCTTCGAGGATTGTGACCACGCAAGGCTCGTCGCCCACAAACGCCTGGGCCTCTTTAGCAGTCATGGCTTTGGAAAAACCTCGACCCTGCAACAGAAAAGAAAGTATGGGTCAAGTCAATTTTTTTTGGTGTCCATCTTGGAAATCTCCTTGTCTGTTATTTTCAATGTAGGTACTACAAAAAACAAATACAACTACTTCTAACTTTTGTTTAAAAATTTGTTGTTGTCAACCAATTGACAATAAAGCTATTGTACATGTTCAAATTAAGAGAAGACAAACAAACTCTAAAAGGTGATTGGTTCTTTAAACAGGAAGTTTCACCTAAATGGGTGGTGAATTTAAAGATGAAAAGCAGTAATAATATTTACATTAACATTAATGATGCTGTTTTCTGTGATGGCTTTATCTTCCAGAGGAATGAATGTGGGGTCAGGTTGGTAAACAAAGTCCACCAGGGTTTCCACTAAGTTGTCCAACTTAATGATGGTCTTCAGGGGCCGGTCCTTGTACGTCTCATTCACAGTTGGAGACAGGAACTCCAGAACTGTCTCATTCTTGCTTCTGACCTCCTGAACAAACTGTGGGATTCAAGATAAGCCAGTTTAGCTCCTTGTAAAGCACATTTCAGAAGTCTGACTGAAGAGCGTGGCTTATAAACAATGAAAGATTTGAAGAAACTTTGTGAAGGAAATGATCAACAATTGATGACGTGGAAACGTGATTAAAAAGTTCCTACTTGGAAATTCTCAAGAACAAACTCAAGAACAAACAAATAAAAAACCTAAACATTTAAAAAGACATCACAATTTATTTTCTGCGCCACTAGCAACCTGGCAAAGATAGCAAAGCACTAAGCTACAACATAAGGATGACACACCTCCACGTTGCTGGATTTGGCATTAAACTCGTCAGAAGAGGGCAGCACTAGCATGGTGGCTCTCTGGACCTGATCAAATCCAGAACCTAGAACCAAGATCTTACGTCCTCCACTGAGAACACAAACACACACAACAGTTACACACATGGCCACGTATAATATCAAGCCTATACAATCGTTTCAGGAAATGGACTCACCACACAAAACTGGAACGTGGCGCATAATCTGAAATTTTGGGATTGGCTGAGTATTGAAACCCACTTGTGACTTGTGTGTAGGTATTCTTGCCGTATTTTACAACAACGGACAATTTATCGGACGGAATCTTTTGCTTATACGGGCCTGTCATGCAGGTTATCGTCTGCCCAAACGCCACCCTGCATGTTTTAAAATGCAAACCAACAAGATCAGAAATACACAGATACCAATCTAATTTGCTTTATTGTTTTGAGAAAGATCTAGCGCAAACTTGTTCCTCACACTTCGCAGGGTTCTCCTCCCACAGAGACGCTGATGTCATCTTTACTGGCCGTGTCGAGATGTTCTCCGGTGATGGTGATGAGGGTTCCACCGGCAGCTGGGCCTTTAGAGGGGGTCACAGCCTTGGGAACGGGGTCCTGAGGACATCACCAAACCTGTCAACATTTACTCTCTGCCTCATTTAAAGCTCAGCTTCTGCATCAGGTTTTCATTGAATATTTGAAACAATGCAAATGTCAGGCAGAAAAGAAAGTAGATTTTTATAAGAACTAGGAACAACTGTTATTGAAGTAAATATTTGTTGACTTTAAGCGGCAAGATTTCCTCACTCACAAAATCCTGAACGCAAACATGCTGGACTAGCTTCACTAGCAACTTGTTGCTGCTAACACCAACTAGTCCACTAACTAGTACCATAAACCTGAACAGGACCAGAAGGGAAGATCAGAAAGCAGGTACCCTGTACGTGAACATCACGCTTGACATTCCAACTCTTCCACCTTCAACCTCCACTTCCACAATCCCAACAGTGCTGGGCTTATTCGGCAGGTCCTCAGGGGGTGGAGGTGGGAAAGGTCCGATCTTGCACACAACACTGAACACACACGTGAGGAAAATCAAAACGATAACCAAACACCTCTGTATTCAACGTTACAGATCATATGTTGTGGTAACGCGTTCACGTAACGTTGCGTCAATGTATTTACCTGGTGGAGACAGAGTATTTTTGAGGTTGGTGTGTACACCGCACCCCTGCCACTGTAATTCTTTTAATATCCTCTTGCTTGATGCCCAAATTTGAGCCCTTTATGGTCACCGAGATCTGACCGTTCATCGGTCCGTACCGCGGAACGATCTAGAATGAAATCAGAACAGCACAAGTTAGTTTCCATTGACTGCTTCACACAACATTATTCGATTAGGCTTGAAATTAAGTTTCACTTTGAAACGATAAACAAATCGCTTCTGTGAGTGAAAAACAGACTCATCAAGTTTCCTCTAATCTCTCTCTTTAATGAAACACTTCAGCTTGTTTGTCTTTGACAAGTTGCGAAAATTTAATCGTGTGGAAACGTCCTCAAACAGAAAACGAACACATTACACTTGCAAATAAAAATGCAATTCATTATTTTAAAGTCAATTAAAATAAACACAAAACATAAAATCAACTAGTATTATAGATGGTTTAAAGTTATAATGTAATGTTATAATTACAATATAAGATTTCCAACATCAAAAAAAACGTTTAACTATTTCCTTAGCCATGGAATCGCTTAACTAGTCCACACACTAGGTGGTAAACTGCTCTTTTAATTTAGACGGTTGCTTTGAAACAAAGTCATTTGCCAGATGACAAATAATAAACATTATCCAGCCGAGACAAGATGATCATTAGAGTCTCAGATGGATTCAACGCAATACGATCGCACGAGAACGATTGCGGGTATCATCAGAGATCGCATCCATACATCATTTAGCCCTGAGAAATTGGGACCAGGGTAAAAAAAATACTTTTTTGGATGATGGGAGAGTAAAAATACGACCTGCATTTGAACCGAGAGTGGAAAATTATGCACGTATTTCCAAGATGTCGTGGTGATGAGATGTTGGCATTTCATCTTCAGCACTGTAACGATGCACCTTAATGACCTCTATGTATTTCAAGTGTGTACGTTTAATGTAAACATGAGAAGAACCGATACTGATAAGAAAAGGTTTGCGGTGGTTCTTACATCCGTGATCTTCGGATCGGGACATTGCTCAGACTCCCGGCTGCACAGATCTTTATAGATGCAGGAGCTGGTGGTACCGCACCACACGCATTTGTACTTCTGATCAGCGTTCTTACACAGACTGCAGTCCTCACGCCGTACCGAACAGTTGTACAGCACCACTGAGGATAAACAGATAAACAGATATA